>JAAIXJ010001779.1:296287-367682 GCA_013403705.1 Heliconius hermathena | reverse complement strand
CAGAACTCAACGCCGCGCTTAACCTCGACACCAGAGCGAAGAAATGGAAATATAAATTTAAGTAAATATTTCATCTCCTCGAGTGGGGATCGAACCCACAACCAGTCGGTTTTGCAGTCACACCTCGTGCCGCTGCGCTACGACCGGCCTCACGTGTATTTCAACACTATAAAAAGAATCAAAATGAACAGTGTACGTTCCGATTGACCTAGAATTATGAAATTTGACAGCTAGCATCTACAGGTAGTAATCAATCAAGAAAAATGTGAAAACTATACATTTTTGGTTAAATCCAAAAAAAAAATCTTAAAACAACCCCTGTAACATTTGATAACAATTAAATTTTGTAACATTTTTAAAGACGCTAGTTCAAGTGAGGTATCATATGAGGGTGCTCTGAATAAGCTTATCTTGAATTTCAGAAAAAGCTCAATATCTCCAATTTTTGTACAGAACTCTCAGTGACTAGCGTTTGCCCAGTTTTTTTTTAATATTATTTCCGTTTCCCAGCTCGGGTAGCCAAATTGCGCCGTTGAGTTCTGCCACTCAATGCAAGCGTAAAGATAATAGAATAAATTGTAGGTGACAAAAACATATTTTCAGTTTCTTAAAATCTAATTTTAAATGATTACAGAATTTCATTTTAAACAACTTAAATGCAAGCGAAGCTTAATTAAAGGGTAGTACATAATATATTCTTTAAATGTAAAAAAAGCATTTCTTATTAAAAACCGAAAATCCCAACAGAAATTATTTTACAACTATTTACTTAAACAATAGTAATAAAACTTTTGTTCTATATAAAATAATAAGAAAAAAAATATTGGTAAAAAAAACAAAAATTAAAAAAAATATATACACAAAAATTGATATAGGAACTAAAAAAAAAGTTATAAATTCTTTACGGCCATTATCTATATAATATGTAAGTCGACAAAGCCTACAAGCTGCTACTTTACGATTGAATGAACTAGTTAATATCGTATTTGTTTACATTAAACAAGACTGTCACTAGACCTCATCTCACGCAGGATGCTGGGCCCCGTAACCTGACACTGTAACCTGACATCATCAGAACAGCCACCAACATTTTATTTCTTACCCTTATCCACTAAGCAATAGGGATAAAATTTGAGAAGCAAACCTTTTTTAAAGCATTTTGTAAAATAGTTTTTGATAATAGGTACTTTGGTTGCCATCTGTCGTTAGAGCTATTTGGTCACGATCACACGTTTTTCTCATATATATACGTCGGAAGTTGACTACTTTTGTACCCGCAGGTGTACCACTCGATAGGGTACAATGTGCGTTGTAGTATGTTGTTAAAATTAAATTGTTTAATTAAACTATCTATATATATTCGTTAGTATATATTGTCAATTCCTGGGCCTAGTTAAAATTTCAAATTAAATAAATAACGCTATAAAGTTAAATTTATTTTAAAACTTTTGCATTACTGAATGAAACTATTTATTGGACTATTCAAAATTGAAGTATAACAGGCAATTATAATAGTTACTTAGGTTAGAAAGTGCTAAGAGAGGATTTGGCGAATTTCAAGGAGTATAATATTTAATCGATTTACTCATCTGTTATATATGACACATAAATATAATATTAGGACAGTCTGTTCTATAATCTTTGTTTCTGGTCTACACTGTGTCTCTAAAATGGAAAAATCGTCTGTAGGGGGAGAATACAAGGGGAGAAAAGTAAGAATCAAAAGACCTGAAAAAATCCTTGTAAAATACTTATTTAGAAAGCGTATAAAAATTTGAACGTAACGGGACTCGAACTCGCGCCTCCTGGAAACCGACCAGGTCAAAATAAGTATTTTCCTTTCCTCAGTGTGGAATAACATTTTAAAAATTTTAAATAGCTTCTTGTAAATTTGGAATTTTTATTGGAATTAGTATTTTGTACAATGAATTTATTCATCTAAGAATTTGATTTAATAAAAGACCCTTTGATTTGTGATCCTATGACAAATTCTATTCAGAGATGTTATAAGAGGAAAACTTGTGTAAACATGACTAGGTCCAAACGATCGTAATACAATATATTGTATATTTATTGAATAAATACGTACTTTAACTTTCAACAAGTTGAGGTATCGAGGTTTGCTCTGTATCAAACGTTGAAACCAAATAAAGAAAACTACGAGAAATGTATATTAGAGACCAGCAATAGATTTGGACCGGACTTACAATATGGTTTCCACCTTAAACGCTCTTTTATCTTAGTTAGTTAGTTTACCTGACCCACAGCTAGGCTGCGGCTAGTAAGGCAGAACCTGGCAATTAGTCTGGACATGGAGAAAGCCTTTGATCTGGGGAGCTCCTTGCAAAACTTCCAGCTTTCATGCAAGTGGATCGCCAGCTTTCTCAATGTGTGCAGCATCAAATCACTATCGACGTTTTCTGCTTCGAATGCATGTCGCAAGTATCGTCATCGCCTGGAATGCATTCCTTACCTGCTTCAGATTCCAGGTAGATACATGGCTATGTCTATCTTAAACGCCGGTAACGCATTTGTAGCTCTTGTGTTACACAGGATTGTGGACGGTGGTAGTCATATATCATCAGGTGAATAGTAAGAGTACTAAAAGAACAAGACAAAAAAGACTGTTTGCCTCGTTCTTTTACACAACGAAATGAATTATTTAAATTTTTCATTTCCTCAATAAGGTAACAAAATAAACCGCGACGTTTCCACCTCCTCCACATCCACCTCTGAATACGTAATGCTTGGAGAATTCGACGAAAAGTGCGAAATGGAGTATTCTAACACTGAATTTCTTCTCCCTTTAGGTAAAACTATAAAAATAATCATAGACCATTAATAAAAATGTAATTGAAAGATATATATAATACTAAATAAAAAATGCAATAAATAATTTGTTAACCAACTCGGTTCATTTGATGGATGCTGTACACAGAATGCTATAGTGTATAGCGACGCGACGGCGCACTGTGCACGGTGCAGGCTGCGGTGTTCGCATCCGCCCCTCACTTCCGTCGCGTTCCAACAACCTTTGGTTTTTAACATTCGGTGTTTTTTTACTCGTTTTCTTTTTCCCATGACCTACAGGATGTTTTTTTTTATAAAGATTGCTTAACCATAATGTGGTTAAAGTAATAAAAGAATGTGTGATTTATGAAATAATATTTTATATCTCTTTTATCATATTTACAATTTCCGTTTTAGTTTTAATTATATTTAAATTATTTTCATTTTCCCAAAATAAGCTTTTGTTGTAATACAAGTTGGCATGGATTAATATTTTCTTTTACTTAAGAATGAGGCTGGTCGTGGCGCAGCGTCACGAGGTGTGACTGTAAAACCGACTGGTTGTGGGTTCGATCCCCACTCGAGGAGATGAAATATTTACTTAAATTTATATTTCCATTTCTTCGCTCTGGTGTCGAGGCTAAGCGCGGCGTTGAGTTCTGCCACTCAACACGCAATGCCTCCAGAACTCGGCAGAAAGTGGGGAACAGAGTGTCTTAACACTAGGTTCCCTCTGCCTACCCTGCTGTGAGCGGGATACAGCGTGAAGCTGATTTTTATTTAAGAATAAGGTAAGGAAGGCATCTTTTCCTATAAAAAATTACCATTATTCATTGTACACGTCCTAGGTGATCTATATTAGGTGAGTCACTTGGACTAAGTCCGAAGCATGAATCAAATTTGAAAATTTCAAATTTCATTAACTTATCATAAAATCTATTTTCATTTTCTGTCAAACCAGTTTTAGGTATCCTAGTAATGACGGGAAAGTCCTACTTAGTCATAGGTTTTCCCTATTCGATGCTCTACATACACGTCTACCACAACTTTTAAAACCTTGAAGTGAACACGTGATATGCTAATTTCGTTTCAAAAAACGAAAGATTATATTATCTTTTTATGTAAACAAACAGTATGTGAGGCCGGTCACAGTAAAAGCGAATGGTTGTCGGTTCCATCCCCACTCGAGGAAATGAAATATTTATTTCAATGTATATTTCCATTTCTTCGCTCTGGTGTCGAGGCAAAGCGCGGCGTTGAGTTCCACCACTCAATATGCAATGTCTGCAGAATTCGGCGGGAAGTGGGGAACGGAGTGTTTTAACACTAGAATCCCTCTAGTCGTCGCGTTACATTCACACGCCTGTGCCACGATGCATCACTTTAACTTTCGTATGTTAAATTAAAAAAATGTACATAATTACATTTGTCAAAAAAAAACACGCTTACATTAATTAGCCATACGGTACCACTCAGAGATATAATGAGACTTTTTATAATGTTTTAAAGTATTATTGACATACTTAGTAGTTAGTACCTACCTATATTGAATAATACTATTTTTTAATATGTTTCGTGCGAAATCGACCAATATATTATTATTTACTTGTTCTGATCCTATTCATTGTAAAAGTTATGATTTTACAATATTTTATTGTAATATGAAAAAAGAAATCTTCTAACTAGTTGTCATTGTAAGACTCTCGTGTTTCTCACATTCCGTCCACCAGAGCATTAAAAAAATAATGAAATATTCTCACGAGTTTTCTTTCGAGGGAATTGAACCCGCAACCATTGCTTCTACAGTCAGACGACTTCCCCTGCACCACGACAGTCTAAAAAATATGTAAGGCTATGTTATAATAATTTTCAAATTATTAATAATTATGAATAAAAATACAATATGGTTATTATTTGTACACAAAAAGATTGTGATACGAAAGAAAAACATAAGATTAACTAGTAGATAGATATTCTATTATTTAGATAGATATCTGGTAAATATCTCATAGATATAAATAATACTTAATTCTTTAAGACGTTTTCATATTGTGATAATAACAATGCCTACACGGTGCTTTTACCCGACCGGAACTGACCTATAAGCTGGAAGCGATGAAATACAGGTTTAATATGAATAAAACATCACTGGAAGGGCCAAATCCTTTGGTACCGATAAAATGTGATGAGCGGATGTTTGAGAATTTGCCTCATATTTGATATAACAAGTAGTATAAAAAATCGGCCAAGTGCGAGTTGGACGAGGATGAAGGGTTCTAATAAAAAAATGACGTTTGTAATGACGTATTCAACTATGTAGTATGTGTAGATACAGCGGTAACAGAAATTCATCGTTTGTAAAAATTTCAACTATCACGGTTTATGAGATATATAGCCTGGTGGCAGACAAATAGATAGACGGACCGACGGACAGCGGAGTTTTAATAATAAGATCCCGTTTTACCCTTTGGATACGGGACCCTAATAAAATAATTTGCAATATTAAATTATTAACGATCGACGTTGGTATCTGGTCATAACAAAACAATATATCTAAATAATTCAAAACAATATTTTTTTAAAATATTTGTTACTGTAGGTGAACTTACTCGTGCTTTTGCTAGGTTGGACAAAAATGAATGGAAGACCATTTCCTATTCCCTTTCCCATCTAAACAGAATATGATAAGCTGCGGAACTCAACACCGATATAAAAAAAACACCCCGATGTAAATGTTTCACATCTGTTATTCTAGCTCTATATCTTTGTAGCGTATTGTATTCGACTATAAATCGCAGCACGCGATCCCAAAATTACCAACGCCACATTTTCTCTACCCCCCGCACTACACCCCGCTCGCGCCTCCTGTAGATAACTGTATATATAAACAATCTAATTCTATTTGAATATTTAAGGAGTTAATTTTTAGTATAATACAGGTTCGATTTCCGTGTAAAGTTAATATTAGCACAGTGTATCTCGCTCAAAACGGGGTAGGTATGTAGGTAGGAACCTCCCGTTTGACATTTTTCGTAAAATTTTGAAGACATTGCGTTTTGAGTGGCGGAGCTCAACGCCGCTCTTTGCCTCATTACTAGAGCGAGGTAATAAAAATATTACGAGGTAATAATTCTTATTTTGGTGGTATTTGGTGCTTTAATTACTTTATATTGCGAACTGCCATTCATGAATTTTTAATGTATCTTCATCGACCATATTATATAAGGCATAATGTAGTTGCTGGTTTTAGTTGTTACAATATGTTCTAGCACCAAACATTGCCTGAAAATTAATGGAAGTTACATCTAAAAGAGATTGATATTAGTAGATGAGGCGAAAGACATATGTAAGGACCGGAGTGTAGAGAACTAAGGGTCAAACCCTTCATTCTCTCTTTCCTTTTTTTTAATGTACTTTTTTACCTGCATCTCACATATAGCAAGGTAGACAGAGAGATCCAGGGCACTCAATGTTTAGACACTCCATTCCCATTGAAACACATCCGTTCCACACTTTCTGCTGTATTCTCTCCTACCTCGTCAAAATACATATAGTACATATAGTATATCGTAGTTATTTGTCGCATTTTTATAGCTTTTACACTACATACTGAAAAACTCAGTATTAAGATATTCCGTTCCCCACTTTCATACGTCACAGTTTCAAGATGTTGCACATTGAATGGCGAAATCCATTGGCCCACTTTGACTTGTTACCAAAATCAAAAAATCAGCTTCACGCTGTATCCCGTACACAGCAGGGTAGGCAAAGGGAACCTAGTGTTAAGATACTCCGTTACCCACTTTCTGCCGAATTCTGGAGGCATTGCGTGTTGAGTGGCAGAATTCAATGCCGCACTTTGCCTCGACACCAGTAAGAAGAAATGGAAATATAAATTTAACTAAATATTTCATCTCCTCGAGTGGGGATCGAACCCACAACCAGTCGGTTTTACAGTCACACTTTGTGCCGCTGTGCCACGATTGACCTCGACTTGTTACCAGAAGACACTAAATTAATTGTTTGTTTCATGTGGGAATCGAACGTACAACCGTTGAGTTTACAGCCACAGCGCCATGACGTCCTCTATTTGAGTACCTATAGTTACTGGAATGTAATCCAATACTAAACAGGCAGTGGCAATGTGGGAATCAAAGGTACAACCGTTGAGTTTACAGCCACAGCGCCATGACGTCCTCTATTTGAATACCTGTAGTTACTGGAATGTAATCCAATACTAAACAGGCAGTGGCAATGTGGGAATCGAACGTACAACCGTTGAGTTTACAGCCACAGCGCCATGACGTCGTCTATTTGAGTACCTATAGTTACTGGAATGTAATCCAATACTAAACAGGCAGTGGCAACGAAAAGGTTAAATGTTAAACGCTCGAGGGCTCTAAACCGTTCTTATACGTATAAAGTAAATATGTAACGAAGTTGTTTTGTGAATAAATCCTACAAGATCAGATATAAATTTAAGTTTTATTAGTGTCAGTATTTTCTTTAAATTTTTTTTTTCTTTTTTCTGCTTTACTCTACAGAGTAATCCATTCTGAATACATCAGAATAGGCAGAGGAAACCTAGTCTTAAGACACTCCGGCCCCCAGTTTCCGAATTTTCGAGGTATTGCGTGTTGAGTGGGAGAACTCAACGCTGCGCTTTGCCTCGTTACGAGAGAGAAAAAATGAAAATATATAAAAAAAATTAAATCAGCTTCACGCTGTATCTCGCACACAGCAGGGTAGTCAGAGGGAACCTAGAGTTTATTTTTAATAATTTTAATTAAACAAATTAAAAATTACAGACACGTGGTCCGTACTTTTTTTAACTTTTTCATTATTATCAGCTAATCAACAGTTTTATATTTATCTGCTACTTAAATAAGGCTTATAACTAGAGATAATTATCTAGATATTTAATCCTTAAGAAAGTCCAGGTATTTTTAGATTGCCTTTTTGTAAACATTTCTCTTATTATCTATTAATTTAATATCTATTACAATTTTAAAATTTATATATAGTTTTGTGTTAAGTAGTAGTAGTAAACCTAGTGTTAAGACACTCCATTCCCCACTTTCCGCCAATATTTGAAGGCGATTGCGTATTGAGTGGCGAAAGTCAACGCCGCGCTTCGCCTCGATACCAGAGCGAAGAAAAGAAAATATAAATTAAAATAAATATCTCATGTCCTCGAGTGGAGATGGAACCCACAACCAATCGATTATGCAGTCACACTTTGTGCCTCTGCGCCACGACTCAACTCAATATAATTTCTCCAAGTGGGAATCGAATCCACAACCGTCGCGTTTACAGTCACGCGCTTGTGCCACTGCACCACGACAGCCTGTTTATTTAATCTTTATTTGAAATAAGGTTATTATTACCTTGATTTATATAAAAATGAATGTTGTATAGAATGGAAAATGAAGGAGTAGCAATAGGAAAAAAAATGTATTCATAATATAGAGAGGAGCTTTCCGTGGCCAATTGTCATTTTAATATATAAATATTAAAATAGTAGAAAAGAAGAAAGAAGAACAGCTTTAGCTATTTAGATCGTAGCAATGAAGGAACGTAGTATAATATAGTTGCAAGTGTTATCTTGACGGACACCACTTCTGTTTCATTTTTTTTTAATTCTTTTTTAACTTTACGTTGAATCCTGCGTATCTCATGGTAGGCAGAAGGAAGCTGGGTACCTAATTTTAAGACAATCCGTTCCCAATCCGGTTCCTCACTTTCCGCAAAATTCTGTAAGCTCCGCTTTGCCTAATTACCAGAACGAGAAAATGAAAATATTATTATTAATATTTCATTTGCTCGATTGGAAATCGAATCCACAACCTGTAGAACATCCACTCTGCATACCTAGCGTGAAGCTAAAAAAGAAAAAGAAAAAATATTGTTATTAAATTTCATTATCAATCATAATGAAATGTGAATGAAATGAAGGAACAATTAAAGAAAAAAAATATCATTTAAACAAATATATTTTCTTCACAACATAAGCTTATAAAATACAAAGGATTATTTCCAATACACGTTATATTGCCATCATTAAATAAAACCACATATAAAATATGTAGGTACTAGTACCTACCGTAAAACATTTTGATTCAACAAACCGTAGAAAAATATGTAGAAAATATTTCTATTTTTTTTTCTTACTATTTACGCCTAGCCTAGATAGACCCTTAGTTATGCGATTTCGATTCCACACTAGTACTACACTACTTTGATGTTATCGGAAAATTTGATATTACTGGGGTTTATTCCACTATCTCATCTTCTTCTTGGTAAATAAACTTCGTATTGCATGTAAGGTGTTTTCTTAAAATATTTCTAGACCTAATATGTTGTAATAGCTCTATGTTTAAAGTGCTTGATGTAAGTGGTGATTGTGGGTTCAAATACGGTCATATATCTTCATACATAATTAGATTTTAATTAAGATTAATCGTTTAGGAGTAAATGTGTGCATTGAACTTCGCCAGCGTAACTTTGAGTATAAAAAAAAAACAGCTTCACGCAGTATCCCGCATTCAGTAGAGTAGTCAGAGGGATCCTAGTGTTAAGACACTCCGTTCACTACTTTTCGCAGAATTTTAGTGATAAATAAATAGTGTAATATCACTATGCTCTCTCTTTCTGTGTGTAGTATATGCATTTATAAGCAAATTTTCATTCATTCTCTCATTACATACAGTCACTCATTCGTACATCCGTTCTCTAGTATAAACAGACAAACACAATCTCGTTCACAATACGTCATTAATATGAGAGCAAGTGGCGAGAGTAGACGTTTTGGTAGTATATTCATTGAGATCGGGTAGGATCCTGTGAGATACACATAGTAAAGGAATTTGGATTATCCTATAAGATGAGAGAGATTTGTGATATATGTAATTAGAACAATTANGGCAGAACTCAACGCCGCGCTTAACCTCGACACCAGAGCGAAGAAATGGAAATATAAATTTAAGTAAATATTTCATCTCCTCGAGTGGGGATCGAACCCACAACCAGTCGATTTTGCAGTCACACCTCGTGCCGCTGCGCCACGACCGGCCTCAAAAAAATGATATCTGTTACTATATCATCTTTATCTTAACAGTTGGCATTGTAGACGCAAAAAAACTAAAGCAAACGGTTTAATAAAAATAACTTTTGTACTACGAAGCCGTTTTGCGTCTTCGGGACAAAAGTGTTGGGTGAACTAAAATCAAAATAAATATTCAAATACAAAATATCGAACTGAAGACTTCGACCTAGGCAATGTATACATACATACCACAACCACATTAAATATTAAAAATGGAAATTGGTCAGCGCATTTAAAGATTAAATATTTGATCAGTAGTGCAACTACAGTACTCGCATTACATATTGAAATATATATATATATATATATATATATATATATATATATATATGTAGGTACATAATATGAATCTCAATATTCAGTTAAGGCAGAAGAGCGTCTCGCCATAGGATCTTTTTTTCCCACATAATAGGGAAGGCAGAGGGAACCTAATGTTAAGGAACTCCGTTCTCCACTTTTAGCCAAGTTTTTAAGTGCAATAATATTATTTATTATCATTTTCATTTCTTCGCTCTAAAGTGATTGAGAATTTTTTTTTGATTTCATCATATGTCATTGCTATAATTTAAAGTACGAAAAGTATTAAAAATAAATCAAAGAAATTGTACAGATTCAATTTTTTTATTATATTTAGTTCTTACGTAAAAAAAATTACAAATTATTTAAATTTAACAGATACTTAACTCGCTCTGGATTTAAAATTTTATCAATAAGAGTGGTTTGTATGAAGTATTCAGTAAATTAATTTTTCCATTTAAATTTAAATGAAATACTATATGAAATACGGCAGTGGTAGCGGGTACTACAGCACGGTAGGCGGATCGCTATGACGCATGGTCGCACCCCGAATGCGCTTGCCGAGCCTTCGCTGGGATATACTGGAGCTGGATGTGACTGTTATAGAAAAAAATGTATTAATTTTACATTTATTAATTTTAGAACAATTACATTTTATAGTATGAGTGAGGCCAGTCGTGAGGCAGGGCACTAGTATTTGACTGTAAATGTGACAGGTTCCCATTCCTAGGAAATGAAAATTTTTTATTCTTTGTTCTGGTGTCTTCTTTGTTGGAAAGTGGACAGCGGAGCCGGATGAGCCGCCCAGAATAGTCTGATGCCCACCCCAGAATTTTTATTTATAATAAAATGGATCCCAAAAAATTTTAAAAACAACAATTACACAAACATTTCTGTTCAAATATTTTTTAAACATACTTATTTAGAAAACGTATAAAAATTTGAACGCAGCGGGACTCGAACCCGCGCCTCCTGGAAACCGACCAGGCGCTCTGACCACTAAGCCATGCGTTCTCGCCAAGCTGCGTCGAAATTTTTATACGCTTGTTACAACTTATTTATGTTGTTAGTAGATACTAACAACATAAATAAGTTTTCTACAGGTAAAAATCTCCCTACAGAGATCTGTAGCTACCCTTAAAAAAAAATTTTATACGTTTTCTAAATAAGTATTTTTCTTTCCTAACTGTGGAATAACACTTTAAAAATGTTTAAAAAATATTTTTTAAACATTTTTAAAGTGTTATTCCACACTTAAGAACTTAAATAAGTATTTTTCTAAATAAGTATATTTCTGTTCAAAGCTAAGGTCCATTTATATCTTCATTTCTTCGCTCTGGTGTCGAGGTAAAGCGCGGCGTTGAGTTCTGCCACTCAACACGCAATGCCTGGAGGCATTCGGCAGAAATTCGGGAACGGAGTGTCTCAACACTAGGTTCCCTCTGCCTATCGTGCTGTGTGCGAGAAACAGCATGCAGCTGAAAATATTTAAAGATTATTTATTTTGACTGTTCCAGCTAAAGTCAACCGTGGTATTGTCAAAGGCCTCACACACTACTAATTACATACACGATAGTTGATGTCACTACATATTTACCTTCTTACTGTTGTACGTTTCCTACTCGAGAATAACGAACCTATGAGAGTGTTTCATTATTCTATTAATTTTTTTTTGGAAACGTCATTACGGTGTTGATTAAAAATAATAAAAGTGTCAAAACTGCACGTGTAGTGGTTGTGGGTTCGATATACACTCTGATTAAATTGTATATTAGAAACTTATGTTCGTGTTTCTCTAGGTCAGTCGTGGCGAAGGGACACAAGCGTACGACTGCAAACGCAACAAATTGTGCGTTCGATTCCTATTCGAGGAAATGAAATATGTAATATTTCCCCGCTCTGGCAACGAGGCAAAGCGCGGCGTTGATTTACGCCAGTTAATATGTAATGCCTCCATAATTTAACGATAAGATTTCCAAGGTTCCTAAGGAAATATTGGTGTAATCTGAATGATCAAGGCCAGAAAGATCAAGGAGAGCTTAAAAAATAAAATAAAAATACAATTTAAAAATACTTCTGTGTATTTTTTATAATTTTGATTTCCATTAACTTACAATACTATAAAATATCAATATTTTATAGTATCATATGAAATATCTGGTAAAATTATTTTAGAAATGCTAATAATGATTTAAAGCATGACATATTTTATGTTCCACAATCGTGTTCTACATAATCGTGTGGAATCTATTGTTTTAGAGGTTTATTTTCTCTGGTATTATTCCAGTTTAACTATCATTAGTACGTACTGGTATAAATAATATTTATACAAATTGAGGCCGTCGTGGCCCATCTGACTGTAACTACGGTTGTGGCTTCGATTCCAACTCGGGGGAATGACTCGCTCAAGGTAACAAGCTGAATCGCCGCGCACGGAAAGTGGGATACGGAGTCTCTTAACACTGCACTCCCTCTGCGCATCCTCTCATAATTATGCAGGATATAGAGTCAAGGTAAAAAAAAAACAGACCTAATAAAAATCTTTAGATTGTTATAAAATTCATTATTTTAAAATTTCTCATTTTTAGAAGGTAGTAGAAGAGATTCTTCTGAAGAAGTAAGAAGAGAATAACGTTCTCCATTACCAACTTAAAGAATTTGTACAATCATTTAAAAATATAATCTTGCTTAAAGATTATTAATATTCATCAAAAAAAAAAAAACTTACGGCAAGCATTTTTGTCTTACTTTCGTTTATAACAAGAATATTAATTATGTTTGAAATTCGGATAAAACATGTGATCCTTTCTTAAGAATATTTTTTTAATATCATCATACGTTTCATATAAGAGGTACATACAATCTAACTATTGTTATTCTTTAATATGAGAGTAATCTCTGCTGTAAGTAGAGTGTCTGGTATTTTTTTTTCAGCTTCACGCTGTAGCGGGGTAGGCAGAGAGGGATAGGGCACTTCGCTTCTCATTTTTTGTCGATTTCTGGAGAAGTATTGATTGGCGTAACTTAACGCCGCACTTTACTTCGACGCTAGAGGGAAGATAATTAAAATATCAAATATTTCATTTCCTCGACTGGAAATCGTACTCACAATTTGTCGCGTTTATAGTCACACGCTTGTGCCCCTGCAACATGGCCGATCTCTATAAATTAATGAACTGTAATTCTACTTTTTAGAAAACGTATAAAAAAAATTACGTAGCGGAATTTGAACACCCGCCCCTTGGAAACTGTCCAAGCTCTCTAACCAACAAATTGGGTGTTTCCTCAAAAGTTTTTTTCTTTCCAAGTGTGGAATAACATTATAAAAATGTAAAAAATAACTGTATTTCTTTTAACAGACTGTACCTAACACTGTCCCTCTCTTAACGTATGTTGTAGCACAATGGTTGTTGATTCCATTCGGGGTAATGAATTATTTTCGTATTCCCTTTCTGATAAAAGATATGGGGCGGCGTAGACTACTATCACTTAAGAAGTCGCGGATATTAGACGGAAAGCGGGAAACGGAGTGTCTTTATATTTTCATTCTTATTATGAAGCAGTGTGGATCACATTAACAAAATAAAAAATGTCTAATAAATTACTCATTATATTTTGAGGTTTGTATAATATATATTTAAAAAAATTTATTAGACTTTTTTTTTATTTTCATCATCTTTTGTATATTATAGCTTTAAACATATTGTTCTTATTATAACTATAAGTATAATTTGAAGAAATTATTACAAGAAGCAACCCAAGCTTTTTTTTAAGAATAGGTTAACACAATTATCACATAATATATAAAAACTAATAATCTGTACATAAACTATTACTGAAATTAAAGTGGCGAAACTGAGAAACATCTGTACAAGTATACTTAAACAAGCGCTGGTTACAGGTTTAATTCCAGTTGAAGGAATGTGTGATTATAATTATTTTCATTTTCCGCTCCGGTTAGACAAAGTGAAAACGTGGTTAACATTCGTCATCACGATATGGCTATGAATATTAGGTATATCCAAAAACGATGTTTTTAGAAAGATATACAATTCAACTTATGGAAAATTTCATGAAATGTTAAATAATTTAGTTCTCTACTTTATTAACTAACTAACTTCACGCTTTATCCCTATCGGGGTAGTCAGAGAGAACGGAGCGCCAAACGCTACTCTATTTTATTAATTTATAAAAATACGTTCTATATTTTTAATTTTTCGAATAAGTTTAGTAAGTCTTATTTAAAGACTATAGGACAAACTGATATCGATCAGAAAAGGCGTCTATACAAATGTTTTAATATTATGCCAGTCACTAAAATATTGTCAATAACAGCCTCCCCCTGGACTAATTAAATTATCAAATATAAGCCCAATATTGAACGCCTTAAGGATCTGTTTGGCTCATTTGTATGTTTTATTTATAAGAAATTTTCCACCCCCCGTTTGAACACCGTAATCCTCTGAGGGTTTCTCCAGAGTCACGTAGAATCCCAAATTATTGTATTTGAACCACTCTACCTAATATTGTTATAATTTTGTTTCTTTTTAGTGAAATTGAATCCAAAAGTACTTTTGTTTTAAAAAACTACCCGCATTTATATATAATTTTTCCATACGTAAATGATCATCCAATCATTTCAATTGCTACTAGATGACTGTAGCGCCATTGTGATTGAATGGGAGACAAAGCAATTAATGATTATATATCATCAGCATCATCAGCGTCATCAGCCGCACAAAGCTCGTTTGGACGATAATAACAAATAAACAATAGTTGCAGCGGCATGGCGCGTTCCCCGTGCACGCCCACATACACACAACGTGCACACACGCGAACCAATTCAACTTTCGCAATATGAAAATAGAGCGCACCCATACACATGCGAGTCCCGGGGATTTACCCATACAGGGGAAGGCGGCTGCGGTGGTGTGCGTCGCGCTACGTCACGCGACGGGGGCGGGGGCGCACGCACACCAGGGCGGGCAGGTTCCCCGGGCGTAGTACTAGAGACACATTGATCCACAGCGTCTGGCGGCATCGATTGTGCAGTTTCCTGCAACGCTGGTTGCCATGGCGACCGCCCACCTCTGCACCCGCCTTCCATTTAGAAACTTCAACGCGGAAAATTCTTGTTTTCGATCTCGCTCTGGGACTTTCTTTTTTTTTAATTACTTTTAGAGTTTTTATTCAAATAGATATTATATAATGGGGAATGTTCTGATGCTATTTTTAGAAGTGGTTTTTGCTGGTATTAAGATTTTTGCTTTTGTAGGTACGGCACGTGTGCTGTAGACCTGTACCATATAGGCAGGCCCCGCTCTTGTAACGAGGCAAAGTGCGGCGTTCAGTTTCACCGTGCTAATTGGTAACCGAGTGTCTTAATACTACGCTTTCAGGCTCTCTACCTACCCTGCTACGTGCGGGATACAGCGTGAAACTTTAAAAAAAAAGAAACAGATAAATTAATTATATTTTCCATTAACATCAGCACTAATCTGTCTGGGAACCCTCTAGGCATCAGCAAATCTCGAAAAGCCCCCTCGGAGCGCTAATCCGTCGCACTGAGGCCCCACCGCGGTGGGCTTACGGCTAATTGTTACACTGCCTACTGTTTTCAGATTCCGATTGACATTCACTGCGTTTAATGCACTTTGTTAGTATGATTTGATTTATTTATTATGACATTTCTTTTTTTTTAGGGATGTTTTATATATTTTTTTAATATTATATTTGATAGTTAGGTATGTTTTGTTTATTTATAAAAAAAAAGCTATTTCACGCTTTTTCCCACTCAACGGAAAAAGCAGAGAAAATCTGATATTAAGACACTCCGTTCTCCAACTATCCAGATATTACGTGTTAAAGTGTCGGAACACGTACCCGTGCTTCGTCTGCCAGAACGGAGAAATGAAAATAAACTAAATATAAACATTTGCCCTAATAGCATTAAATTGAAGCCACAACCATCTCGATCACCGTGAAACGTTATCGCACTGCACCAACGGCCTCAACGTACACGAGTACATACATAAATACATTTTCTTTAAAGTAAACATATCGATATTGCATCTCATCCAATATACATTGCTTTTTTTAAACGTTCATAGCGAATATCCACTGCAATATACAAAATATTGAAGTAAAGTGTTACAGTACATACGTTCGTTACGCGCTACGACGCAAGACACGCCTTTATTTATCACCGGCTTTATTATGATGGGATATACGTTCTTTTTATAGAAGCTTTTATCCCAGTTTCATTTTAAATTTACGTAGTTGCATGGGGCCAAGAGACTGCGTCTAACTGTAAATGCAGTTGTGAATTCGATTCCTGTTCTGGAAATTGAATTATTAAAAATTTAACTATCTGGTGATAAGACAAAAGTAAATGATAAATTCCGCCATTTAACACGCAATATCTCCAAAGTTGAACGGAAAGCTGAGAACGGAATGTCTTAACATCCTTTATGCAGGAAACAGCTAAAAAAACATAAATAAAGTTAAAAATATAGATAACTACATTATTGTGCGGAAAATAGAGAATATTTAGTGGTAGTTTACAGTAAAAAACATTTCTTTCAGTAAAAAACATTTCTTTCAGTCGAACATATGAAAACTGTGCTACGTTGGTTTTTTTTTGTCTTTTTGATTACTAATAATAGAAGCTTTTTGAGCTTTTCTCTGATAACTTAGTTTAAAATTGCTTAAAAATTACAAAAAACAGTTCTACATCTAGGTAATAAAATCCTACTACTAAAAATATGAGAATATTAGCTAAAACAATCATAATCCAGTGATAGTGATGTGAATTAGGTTAAAATAAATTTAATGCCACCACGCCCTACGTTTATATGCACGTCGAACGCTAGGTGAGCCCGGGGCCGCACCGCGCTGTTGTAATGAAAACTGCCCATAAACCTGAAATAGTATTATTACTTGATATATAAGAAACATTCGGAAATTAAAAATATTTTTCATTTTATTTTCAAAAAAACTGGTACTGGAACAGCGTATGAGTATAAAAGCGATGGTTGTGTATTCTATTTACACTCACGTGATTTTTTTTATTTTGCTGATCTGATAAAGAATAAAGTGTGGCGTTGGTTTCCGCTACTGGATACGTGGAGTGTCTTGACACTAGATTCTGTTTGCCTACTGTAATAAAGCAATGTTACTTTAGCAGAAAATACAAAAAATATTCATATAAATACCTATTCAACTAAACGTGACATACATAACTTTCATGTGAGCATTTATATAAATCAAATAAATCAGCTTCACAGTGTATCCCGCATACAGCAGGATAGGCAGAGGGAACCTAGTGTTAAGACACTCCGTACCGCACTTTCTGCCGAATTCTGGAGGCATTGCGTGTTGAGTGGCACTACTCAACGCCGCGCTTTGCCTCGACACCAGAGCGAAGAAATAGAAATATAAATTAAAGTAGATATTTCATCTCCTCGAGTGGGGATCGAACCCATAACCAGTCGTTTTTACAGTCACACTTTGTGCCACTGCGCCACGACGATTTATATAAGGAATAAATACGATATTAATCTATATAATTATTCCTGTTAAATGAAACTTGAACCCTTCATTTACGTCATAGGGCTATCTTAGAAAAAAACACCTACAACAGCGAACTTTAAATAGCGCTATAGGTACGAAGCAAGCTAGTTTAAAAAGCATGAATAATTTCCTTTTATAAAGTATAGCTTCACTGCGTACAAGAAATTTTTAATAAAAATTGTTTTTAGGTTATCGTTTTTGTTCTATTTTGTGTGTATTATCTCTATTTGTATGAGATTAGTATAATTCAAGTACAAATTTTGTATACAATCAAAAATAAACATCAATTTCTGCACAGTAAATATTTTGGGTATTTTTTTTTAATTTACTACATACACATACATGTACGTATTATTAATATATAATAGCTTTTTCTTTGTTTTATTGTTTTTGAACGAAGCGACGGAGAAGAAAATTGTAGAAAATATGAGATTATAAAATTCAATGCAATCGTCAAACAAAATTTAGTTTAAAAAAATATATATTTTGATGAAAAATAATTTCAATATCTTTCGGTCCAATTAAGTTCTTTCTCTCTTTTCTCTTTGAAGTCGGTTAAAAATTGCATATCAAGAATAATACAATGATATTGATAGAGCTAGTAGGTATATATTTGTGAGTCCGACTCGCTCTTGGCCGGTTTTTTATATCATACGACAGAATATTTTGCACATCCACAAAATCAGGTCGCTTTAAAAAGTAACATATGATTTTTTTATAAATTAGTACAAAAAAAACTGAAACAAAACCATATTTACTACAGTAACTTTATAGAATTTTCTATCTAATATGAAGAAGTAGCATAGTATTACACATGTAGCTGGAATGTTACCAATTCCTAAGATAAAACACATTGAACCCTTGTTTCAGCGCATTGCTACGAGTACCTCCTCTGTTGTACGTAGACGTAGACCACTATCTGGCTTGCGGCCAGGAAACATCATCCAGCATCACATACATCACTAGTAATGACTGTGGATGTGTTCTCGTATGTGAAAATTGTACGTAAAATTATGTGCACGATCATGGGGTTGAATACGCAACGGAATGTGGGTTCGATTCCTATTTGAGAAAAATTTTAAAATATTAAATATTTATTTTCCTTGCTGTGGTGACGACTTTCCCCACTCAGCACGCAATGCGTCTAGAGCTCAATGGTAAGTGGGGAGCGGAAGTGTCTTAATGGGAACAGAGTGTTTTAACACTAGGTTAAGGATGCAAATGAAGGGTTCATTCTGGCTACACTGCTATAGAAAAAAAAACACAAATATAATTAATCTTTGTAAGTTAAGTTAAAAAGTAAGCATTACATAAAATACCTAAGCAGTGCAAGGACGTCATTGGAATAAATTATTTTTATTTCGTCACTCTGGGAACAATATACAATGCAGCGTTGAGTTCCGCCATTCAATAGGCAATGTCTCCAAAAATTGAGCGAAAGCTGGGGACTGGGGTATCTTAACACTAGTTTCTCGTTGTCTACCGTGCTAAATGCAGGATATTGAATCATGCATTTACAAAACTACATAACGTACAAAAATCCTTGTAAGATTGGAAAAGAAAATCAAAAAATTTGTTGTCAATATTGCAATTTTATCATGAAAAATAAACCTGGGCCATTCTGTAATGAAACTGCTCATCGTCGACTTCTGCATGATGTGACTATTACTATGAAAATTACAATTTGCTTTTTTGGATAAAAAAAATAATATTTGATATCAAACACAGCGGAAGTGAATTAGCTGGTATACGAACGCTAATGCTGAAGTAGCCTAATGTTAGTTTCTCCTCCAGTAAAGTTTGACCGATATTGAAGCTATTACTCACAGTAACAAATTTACTAAATTTTAGTTTAATATTTCACGTTATCAATTTAAAGAAAAAAACTAAAATTCTATTTCAAAAATATGTCTATAAATTTCCAAAAAAGTAAAAAAAGGGAAATTATATGATGTTCTACCATTCAATACACAATGCCTCCAGAAAAGTGGAACGGAATGGGGAAAAAAAAATATCTTAAAACTAGGTTCCCAGGAACCCTCTGCCTACGCTGCTATGTGCGGGACGCAGCGTGAAGTTAGAGAGAGAGAGTGAGTAAATATTCTTTGCCGTAGCTTTCAAATAATCAAATTCAGTATTATTTTCTTTTTTAACTCAGTTAAAAATAAAAATAATATTGTACAATATATTTTACACATTGAAAAATATATAATATTTAAAACAGCATATTCCCGTTGATAACTAAGTTAGAAGGAACTGTCTATTGGAGTGTACTGATAGAATGTAACTATAACAACGCCCGTGGTTATACCGGCGTGGTTGTACCTGTCTCTTACTCTACCCCTCAGCATAGTATAACAGCTACACGTGGGTGCAGCAAAGAGGAGTGAAAGAAAAATCAATGCAGTGGAAACGCTTTTTCTATATACAGGTTATATATTCCTAGCTAATAGATTCTGTCAGAAAACTTTATTAAAATTTGTAATGAGGCCAGTCGTGGCACAAAGTGGGACTGTAAAACCGACTGGCTGTGGGTTCGATCCCCACTCGAGGAGATGAAATATTTACTTAAATTTATATTTCCATTTCTTCGCTCTGGTGTCGAGGTTAAGCGCGGCGTTGAGTTCTGCCACTCAACACGCAATGCCTCCAGAATTCGGCAGAAAGTGGGGAACGGAGTGTCTTAACACTAGGTTCTCTCTGCCTACCCTGCAGTGTGCGGGATACAGCATAAAGCTGAAAAAAATCTGTAACAAAATACAATTATACATATCGTTCATATATTTATAGATTTGCATGGCAAAACCCTCTCAAAATGTATCTTCGTAATTGAACTTACTACTATTGCGCTTAGCCTGATTGTTATCGGCTATACTATGATAAAAAATAGAAAAAGTAAATTCTATGCATCTTTTTCACTATATTCCCGGAGTACACATAAAACATGTACAACTTGAAGAATATAATTTTAACTTTTACCATATAGCGGGTAAATATTATTGTAATAATGAAAAGTTTTTAAATATTTCTTTTTTAGTTAAGCTTTCAAAAGCTCAATACTATGTAATATTTTTCTCAAAGTTTTATTCCACACTAGCGAAAGAAAAATATTTTTAGAAAACGTAGCATTATTTGAATGAAGCAAGAAGCTTTTAAACTGTAAGGTCCAATTTTTTATAAATTTTCTAAAAATATAACTTCAATTTTATTTGTTAATAAGCTTTTAATTTATACGTTTTTTAAAAAATATATATTGTAGAGGTCGAATTCACAAATAACAGCTTTACAATCAAACGTCCCACGATAGGTTCAAAAAAAAAATTTTATTTACAAATTTTTAATCAAACACTTTAACTAAATGAATTTATCAATCGCTTATTTTTGAATAAAACTTTTCAATTTCTCGATCCCTTTTCGGTCTTCATTATGGATTGAAAGTAGAATGTAAGGTAAATTGAACTATTTAATAACGCGACGATTTTCGCTCAAATATGCAAAGAAGTGGGGTTTTTTTATTTATTATATATCAAATCTATTTAAATAATTAATAAGGTGAGTCATCATATCATTCTTTGATGTTTTTTTTCCAAAATAGAAAAGTTATAAAAGTTGAGGCCAGTCGTGGCACAGCGGCACAAAGTGTGACTGCAAAACCGACTGGTTGTGGGTTCGATCCCCACTCGAGGAGATGAAATATTTACTTAAATTTATATTTCCATTTCTTCGCTCTGGTGTCAAGGACTAGCGCAGCGTTGAGCTCTGCCACTCAACACGCAATGCCTTCAGAATTCGGCAGAAAGTGGGGAACGGAGTGTCTTAACACTAGGTTCCCGCTGTCTACCTTGCAGTGTGCGGGATATCGCGTGAAGCTGATTTATTTATTTATTTTTATAAAAATTAAAATTGAGGCCGTTGTGACGCAGTGGCACAAGGGTGTGACTGTAACGCGACGGTTGTAGGTTCGATCCCCACACGATGGAATTAATTATCATTTATTAATATTTTCATTTCTTCGCTCTCGGACCAGGGCAAAAAGCCCGGCGTTGAGTTCCGCCACTCAACGCAATTTAATTTTTAATTTAGTTGTATTTTACAAAAGTTGACACTTTTGTGCGACTAACTTAAGTTGCAACGGTAATGAAGTGTCTAGACATTTTTAAAAATTTTTGTCACCACACAATTGTGTTAGCTTTGAAACTTGGCTCGGAGTTTTGAAGAAACAACGTAAGTAAATAATATAAGATAATTGTATATATTTCAAGATATCTTGATTAAGTATATGGGATAAAAATCTCTACAAAAATTATATTAAGTATAAAAATTGATTATATTTATTGATTTGAAATATATTTGACTTTGTGGTGACATATTTCTATTTCTTGTGAAATTACTATTAATAAAAAAAAATTAATCAGCTTCACGCTGTATCCCGTCCACAGCAGGGCAGGCAGAAGGAACCCAGTGTTAAGACACTCCGTTCTCCACTTACCGCAGATTTTTTTAGGTATCGCGTATTGAGTGGCGCAAGTCTACGCCGCGCTTTGTCTCGACACCAGAGCGAAGAAATGGAAATATGTTAAGTTCCGCTACTTAACTTTTTATATGTCTTTAAAATTGTGTAAAAACTGAGTTAAATGGTAAAGTTAAAATAGGAACGGAATATCTTAACACTAGGATTCCACAGCTTACCATGGTATATGCACGGGAAAAAGCGTAGGGTTTTTTTTTCTTAAGATATCCGTCGCGTTGTGGAAATCTGCCTTATTTGACGCAAAAACCTAGAAGCGACGCCATACTCTCCTCTACATTTTTCTCTTTCTGCAAAAGTGAAAAAGAAAAAGAATTACTGTGGGAAATTGCATCTTATTAAATTAAAATGATTCAAGTTTCCAGTGACATATGTACGTATATACAATATAATTTTTTGCTCACTTTTCCAAATGCAAAATTATCCATTTGCCATTTCCAACATATAAAGAGAAAGTTTTCTACAATAAAATTATAAATAGAGATCATTAAAATTATGTTCAATATGCACCCGTAAAAGTACAAAGGGGTCCAAACAGAAAAGGAAAATATGATTTGCCTTTGAAAAGTGCGATTTTTAATTTCCTTATTAAATCTGTACAGCTTAGCGTGCCGTCTCTCTCCTAGCGAAGCCTATTACCATACTTATTGGATTCTACGCTCTTTGATGCTTCGCTTTTTTCGTCCGTAAAAATGTGACGGTGTCCGAACTACAAGTAGGTTCACTGGAGTAAAGCAGAAATGTTTTTTTAAACATGAGTTATACCATGTTTTTCTGGAGTTGAAAGAACCTGCTGTTAAAACTCTAGAATAATATCTTGTGAAAAATTATCTATATGTATAATTATCTATATAACTTAGAAAATTGGGACAGAAAATGGGAAACGGACTGTCATGACATTAGGTTGACTGACTATCTTGCTATATGCAGAACGTACTGTGAAGTTATTTATTTAAATATTTTACAAACATTTTTGTGTGCTTGTGTTGATTTTTCTTTACTTGTTTCTCCAAATTAGATACAAATTCTTACTTAGAAAGAACTTTAGAAAACGTCCAATGGTTTCCAAGAGGCGCGGGTTCAAATTCCGCTACGTTCAATTTTTTATACGTTTTCTAAGTAAGTATTTTTCTTTCCTAAATGTATAGTTTTCTAATTCATATTTTTTAATTTTCGTCTTTTTTCTTTTAATTTTCGTGTTCATAAACATAATAAATTATTTATAGTACAACGTATATATACATATGTATAGTATTTTTTTCTAATAATTTTTGATCTACCACGTGTTCAATTGGCAATTCGAAGTCAAAATTAAGCAAACTTAATCCAAAAATATTCTAAAGAATTTATTATGTAAAATTAAAAGCCCACACAGGAAGCTAATTTATATAATGAAAAAGTTAAATTATATTTTAAAAATAGTGAGCAAGCTGTCAAGTTTCTCAGTAGAACTGCCTTTCGAGCTGATGGTAGCTTCCTTCAGTATTGACACTGTTCATACTATTATGTATTTTCAATCACAAATTTAAGAACTTTTGAATTACCTATTTGAATATAGAATATTTTAAAATTTAAATTTGATTTTCTCTAATAAAAGATAAGTTAGCTGTCTACTACAACAAATAAGAAACCCACCACAGAATTTCTAAGCATTTTAGCAAGTACTCAAATCACGACTGTTTCATTGGTTTTATATGTAACGACAAGTAGCAAATTTTTTCTTTAACATTTTATTTTTTATTCCTACTCTTGGAAAGAGATATCCTCGCTTCCTCGAGTAAGCGCGGCGTTAATTTCCGTCATATAACACGCAAAGGCAAAAATCGAGCGGAAATGCGGGGGAACGGATCGTCTTAATACCGGGCTCGTTGCTTGCCCATGTGTGAATTAAATCAGCTTCACACTGTATCCCGCCAGTGTAGGCAGAGGGAACCTAGTGTTAAGACACTCAATTCCCCACTTTCTGCCGAACTCCAGCATTGCGTGTTGAGTCGCAGAACTCAACGCCGCGCTTGTCCTCGATACCAGAGCGAAGAAATGGAAATAAAAATTTAAGTAAATATTTCATCTCTTCGAGTGGGGATCGAACTCACAACCAGTCGGTTTTACAGTTACACTTTGTGCCACTGCGCCACGACTGGCCTCATGGCCCATGTGTGTAGCTAAAAAATATATAAAAAATCTACATAGGCTCAAGTATTAAGTACATAAACCACCACCTCCTCACATAGTAGTGTAGGTTCATGTGTATATGACACGAGGAGCAACTAATCTTTGTCCATCCCGACATCCGCTACTATATACATACATTTAAATACATTCACTTCATAATTTAGAATTCTGACATCAATTTAAAATGCAACGTACTTCTCACTGAATATTTTAAGTAAACGCAGCGACTGCGGCGTATATTAAATTATTTTTTGCATACACTTTCAGCTGAAATAGTTTTAAAATTATTTTGTGGCTTCTAGGAATTATTTGAGTGATGTCAAATGATAAAATATATTTAAAAACAGGCACATATATTTGTTAGAATATATGTCAATAAAAAGAAAAGTAGCTTCATGCTTTTTCTGCAAATCTAGTCTTCGAACACGAAATTTCGATTTTCAAGATATTAACGTGTGAGAACGTCTAAGATATGAAAATATTTTTTCTCCGGAATGGGAATTGAACCCATAATCGTGGTATTTACAGTCAGAGAATGTGTCAGGACAGCCTTCATACGTTAACAACTTGATTCAAAAATATCCACTTATAATAATCTAATTATTAAATTTTTACATTTCTTTCTTGTTTTACACGTTGTTCTCCATTAAGACACTTACCCATATTGCTCCCAACTTTCCATCGAATTCTGGAGGCATTGCGTTTTGAGTGCCGGAACTCAACGCTGCGCTTTGGTCGTTACCCGAGCAAAAGTGGAAAAGAAAATGTTTTATTTCCTCGAGTGGGAATCGACCTCACAACTTATAGCATTTACCCTTGTGACCCTGCACCACGACTGCCGTTAATGTTACTATACTAATTGTACTATACTAATTTTGTTTTAATATTTTAATATGAAATAGGACTTTTTTACCAAAATATGCTTTTTTCAAATAGACCGTTACTAGTACTGTTAAATTAAATACATAAAATGTCAATAGTGTCAGTCCTACGGGAAGCTACCATCAACTTTGAAGACAGTTCTGTTAAGAAATGCGGTGAAGAGACTACCTTTGTTAATCAAAAGCAATACATTTTAGATTAGATTTTAATACTTTTGACAATTTTATCTAATGTGTCCATAATATCATAAAAATATATATTTTAATTTAAACACGTTGAAAAATCTTGTAAAGTAGTGACCAGCGGAGTGTCTTAACACTAGTCTTCCTCTGCCTACTCTGGATATCCGGGATATAGCGTGAAGCTGAAAAAAATCTTATTTATTTTATAGTATTTAGTCTTTGAACAAGGTTTGCTCAGGCCCATCGAAACTGTATTGGGACAGTATCAAATTGTTCTTTTTTGTTTAGCGTCACCATCTGCCTTTCCATCTGATATTCCTTTCTCCATTTTCCACCAAATTCTATAGACATTGCGCGACGGAACTCAAAGCCCTGCTTTGCCTACACATCAGAGAGAAAAAATGAAAATATTAAATATCCTTTTTCTCGAGTGTCTGTCGCTTCTACAGTCACACTTAGTGCCCCAGCGCTACCACTGGCCTCACATAATTGTTTTATTCCCATTATTATACACTCCATACATAAGGGTATAAGCAACCTCACGTTAATAATACTATTATATTCTCTTAAGCCTCTCAAAACGCAATCATATGAAGATGCAAAGGGAAGCGTAGTTCCATTTTCATTGATTGCAAGTGTTTAATTCGTGTATGGTGGGATACGATCGAACCAGCTCGGCTCCAGGGCCAGACTCTTTGTGAATTGTACATACAGATTATTATCTAAATAGCCTATATACAATGCTGAAATACTCAAAAATTAGCCTTAATTGTTGGTGTTAAAGTTAAATTTTGAATGCAAGTGGAAATGCATTCGCGCCATCAAAGGAGCTTATGCAAAAGCCAGGTATTGCAATTTAGTCTTTAAACTTACTACAACAAATATCAATGTTGTATGTAACTACACAATGCAGTACTATAACGTAGCTAGTATCTGTAATGGATAATAAATATTCAAATATAAACCGTATCAATTGCAGTTTAGGTTTAATTTCAAATGGGCGTTCAGTTTTAGTTCCGCGTCTGAAGAGTTGTGTTTCTGAACAGCCAGCAAGTTGAAAATATAGGATTTTAATATTAACCAGCCACATTCTGGGCTTTGTAAGCTTTATTCCCTTTATTTTTTTTCATAAAAAGCGTCTGGATGTCTTGTAATTATGTTTGTATTTAATTAGTGAATCTTTCAGAATACCACTTGAGTCTATTTGTAACAACTTTAATTATTTCATTTAAATTATTTTAGAGTTACGTAGCATTTAGCAATTAATGAAATAAAATATTTACTATTAGTATAATAAACTTTTTTTAAAACTGACAGCTGCACTAAAATTCGAAACCGCACACAGAATTAAACAGTCTAAGCATAATAACGCACAACCCATTTACTAATATGTATGTCTGACTACTCCACCTGATTTGTTTTCTTTGGGGAGATATAATTCGACTGCATACTACTACCAGAAATACTACCAAAAAGTCAAATTAAAAAAATTATGACCATTGCGTTGTGGCTATGAAATATATCAAAAAATCGTTTATAGTAACTCAGCAATGTATATCAATATCGTATTTTGTTGGATTCAACGTGGTGTTAAAGTGGCGGTAGTCTCGACGTTCCGGGAGTGCTCGACCTACCCCAACGTACAGTGCTGTGCCCCCCTGCATGCTGCAGGCTGCAGGCTGCAACGCTATAGAGAATGTCAAAGGTACAGTACAGTACAGTAGGTACTGCACTGTAGGTACGTACGTGGTGGGCTAATGGATTATTCAATCAGTGGTTTTTTTTTGTTTTCCCTTTACATTCAAAATGTTTTGAGGGGTAAAATGTCTGTTTTAAATGTCTGCTGTCATATTATTTATTACACGTTTTTCACAGTTTCGATGTCTGTGTTTATTTAACAAATTCAATTGCTGTCCCATTTCGTTTTATTTAAATTTGTCCTCGTTTATAATTAATAGTTAAATAAATAATAGCAAGAGGCAAGTGACAATTAACGTTATTCATAGTTAATATTAATACATATTCTTATTTACTTTTAGTAAAAACTTTTAAGCAAATTATATTAGTACTTTATAAGTATATAGTAAGCGGAGAATAACATCTTGTTATTTGAATAGGTTCTCTCTGACTTCCCTCTGCGGTATAAAGCGTAAATGGGGAACGGAACTGTCTTAATGAAAATAACGGAGTATCTTAACACTAGGTTCCCAGGTTATCTCTGCCTAACCTACAAATGATATAATATTAAGCGTGAAGTGAAAAAAAGAATTAATCCAACTTTTATAAACATTATTTATCTTTTATTTATCAGCTTCACACTGTATCATGCACAGAGCCGGGTAGGCAGAGGGAACCTAGTACTAAGGCACTCCGTTCCCCACTTTCGTGTTGAGTGGCGGAACTCAACGCCGCAATATAAACGTTATAGTAAAAGAAATATCGAAAAAATCATACTTCAAATAGATCTGACACTACTCTCTCTAGATATTGTAAAACTCTCCTTCTCTATATCTAAACTAATTAAATTTGTTTAATCTATTTTAATTGTTGTTCCATTCAAACGTATTTAGTAGAAACGCAAAGCTATTACGCGTCGCGTCGGACCTATCGTAGCCCGCAGCGCGCTCGACTGAGTCTATGTTGACTTTACCGATGGAATCACATTCGCGTTACATTCGAATAGCAACATTTTTAGCTTTCATCTAGTAATTAATCATCATTTATTGATATGTTATCTATTAAAAACAATATTGAAGCCGGTCGTGGCGCAGGGGCATAAGTGTGATTGTGAACGCGACAGGTTGTGGGATCGATTTTCACTCGAGGAAATGAAATATTTAATATTTTCATTTCTTTGCACTGGTGTCGGGACAAAGCGCGGCGTTGAACTACGACTTTAATTACTCAATACCTCCGGAACTCGGTGGTAAATGGGGAACGGAGAGTCTTAATATTAGGTTCCCTCTGACTACCCTGCTGTTTGTGTTATACAGAAGATAATAAGATCAAAATGTTATATCCAATGACTTTGGGCACCTACGCACTTTTCCAAATAATTTTCCGCAATGTAGAGTTGGCAGAGGGAACCTAGTGTTGACACGCTACTATTCCCACTTTAGAAATTGTGTATCGAGTGACAGAAGTCAATGTAGCCTCAGAACGCATTATATACCCTATTAGTTCCCACAGATGGGAACGGAAATGTCTTAACGGGAACATATTATCTTAACACTAGGATCCCTCTACCCACCTTGCTTTGTGGTAGTTGATTTGTGACTATAATTTATAATATTTATAATACTATAATAGATTTATTCTGTTTACTCTGCTACATAAGGGTTACAGAGTGAACCTGAAGCAGAATAGTTGTAATACAATGGTATCTACGCTTATAGTTTAAAAATTCTAGATATTATCTACTATACTATTTGTTTTTTTTTTTAAATAAAATATCTAAACAGAGTATCTATTTGGATCGTAGACGTACTAGGAATTCATCTTTCACATCCAAGAATAGCTTTATATGTTCAATATTCCAGCAACATTCATTTCTTTAGTTATGGTTTTCGAACCCTTTTTGTCTCTTTTCTTTGATGTTATTTAACTGACGTTTTTTTTTCTTTTGTTTTATATTATATTTTAAAGCAATAATTTCATTGTAGTTCGCTTTTTATATTACTAAAAAACTGATATGATAGATCTCAAAATAAAAATATTAAAAAATCAGCTTTACGCTGTATCCCGCACATAGCAGGGTAGGCAGAAGGAACCTAGTAAAAGACACTCCATTCCCCACTTTCTGCCGAATTCTGGAGGCATTACGTGTTGAGTGGTAGAACTCAACGCCACGCTTAGCGTCGATACCAGAGCGAAGAAATGGAAATATAAATTTAAGTAAATACTTCATCTCCTCGAGTGGGGTCGAACCCATAACCAATCAGTTTTACAGTCACACCTCGTGCCGCTGCGCCACAACTGGCCTCGAAATGGACTATATATATACGAACAAAGCCAGATCGATAACTTGTTTAACAAAAATACCAATTACTTAAACAGTAAAATATAAAATAATAATTAAAGCAAGTAAAACATCAATTTGGTTACAGCTCACGAACCAAGTACCGTGCTTTATTCGAAACAATGTATTGAAATCACACTGACCGCACTCGTATCGCCATCAATCAGTGCAAATACATATGTTTTACTGTCGACCACATATTAAAAATTATTACTTTCCAAAAAAACCATTTGAAATGAAAACCAGATGCCTAGTTATTATATTATAATTATTTTATTTTGATACTGTCGTTTCATTTCCTTACTGATCAGACAAAAGGTGGCGTTGAGTTTCGCCACTGAACTTGGAATGTCTCGAAAATGCCCTGAAAGGGGGAGAAGAAGTGTCTTAACCGTAGGTTCCCTATGCCTACCCTGTTATGCACGGGATACAGCGTGAAGCTAAAAAAGATGTTCATTAGAAGAGAGAGAAAGAGAGAGATAGTTTGATAAAATATTAAAAAAATCAGCTTCACTCTGTATCCCGCACACAACAGGATAGGCACAGGGAACATAGTGTTAAGATACTCCATTTACCATTTTCCGCCGAATAAAAATTGCAAATAAATTTGATAAAATATTAATGGTTATAAAGGAACGTCAAGTGAAGAACAAAAAGAAAGGTTTCTTTCGCCTATTCTACAAAGTGCAAAAGGTGACAAAAGCCCTGTATTAATTAATTTATCTACGTAAAATATATCCTATTAAAACATAATCCACTTTAAATAATGAATTTTGCGTTTTTGTCAATTTCACCGACAAAAGAATCGAAGAAGAATTGGAGAGACAAACAGGATCGAGTGCCAAGATAGGGTGCAGGGTGCAGGTGCAGGTTGGGTAGTGCTCCGCTTTTTGTCTAATTTCGAGGTATTGCATATTAAAAGTCAACGTAAGGCTATTTTAAATGAAAAATCATTCTCCTGAGATCAAACTAACACTACCACGTTTACAGTCAGGCTGGGTACTACGAAGGCCTCATTCTATTCTATTTTTGTCGCTATAAATGCACTTCCGTTCCTCACTTTCCCCCGAATTCTGGAGATATTGTGCGTTGACTGAACCTCAAGTTTCATTTCCTCCAGTGGAAATCGAACCCACATCCTGTCACCGTTTACAGTCACAAGCCCTGTGCCACAACTGACATTATTCTTCTAATTTTATTACTATTATTTCATCGTTAAACAAGTGAACCTTGCGACCGCTGACCGTTAGCACGAGTAACCTCTAAGCACATAAGCCCCCAACTCATGAACTGTGGTTAAGCGTCACTGAGTTAACATTTGATATTTGGTTTTTCGTTACCAATTAAAAATAAAGTAAATTTTTATTTAAAATAAACAATAATATTGACAAAAAAATCTTACTCTATTATTTATAGAACTAACTGTAAATTCAATTAGTATAACAATTAAATAAAAGCTGTTGTCCTTATTAACCAATTCATCTTCATCTTTAAAGGCCGTCACAGCGCAGAGGAACAGCATCTCACTGTCAAAACGCCAGTTGTGGGTTGGATTCGTACTAAGGGATTTTTTTTAATTTCCTAGATCTGGTAAGAATTAGAGCGGTTGGAATATTCCAATGAATATCAGCCAAATCTTATTAACTTGATTTTATTTATATTTAAATACAAGAATAACGCTTAAATTTTTCAAAACAATTTTATATGCCATATTAAAAAAAATGGGAACATGCCCAAGACTCGACCCCCAACACTGCTATCGATATGAAATAATATATTAAACACTACAGATAACACGCGTACGAGGTTATAATTATCAATCGAGACGATCTCCACAAGGATGAACCCAGCGTGGTGCTTGTACTCTTTAAAAGAACGAATAATGATATATTACCGAAAGCTTTGAGAATACATAATATGTACTTGAAAATATCAAGATTCACAATACAGATAATAATATTGTATTGTTTCCCATTAATATTCTGCTATATTTATTTTTCTTTTGATTTGGATTATTTAATTATTTTATTAATGTTCTTCGTCGGATTTGATTTGAACATATTTTATGAATATACATTTACGGTTACTCAATAATTAGATATGAAGAGTAATTGTAAGTTGTTACGCTTCAATATGATGAATAAATTTTAAATAAATAAATGTATTACAAATTGAGGCCGGTCGTGGCGCAGCGGCACGAGGTGTGACTGCAAAATCGACTGGTTGTGGGTTCGATCCCCACTCGAAAAGATGAAATATTTACTTAAATTTATATTTCCATTTCTTCGCTCTGGTGTCGAGGTTAAGCGCGGCGTTGAGTTCTGCCCCTCAACACGCAATGCCTCCAGAATTCGGCAGAAAGTGGGGAACGGAGTGTCTTAACACTAGGTTCCCTCTGCCTACCCTGCTGTATGCGGGATACAGCGTGAAGCTGATTTTATTTTTATTACAAATGGTTTTGGTAACATCATATTTAACATTTTTATTTCTTCGCTCGAGGCAAAGCATTCATGGCAAAGCGCGGCGTTGAGTATCGCCACTCAACACAAAATGCTTCCAGAGTTCGGCAGACAGTGGAAACGGAGTGTCGTAACACTAAGCCCCCTCTGCCTACCCAGCTACATGTGGGATACAACGTGAACCTCACATTTTAGTAACAGCCACTGAGAAAACAGAAATAATTTAATATAACGATAATAAAGTCTTAAACAAGGAAAAAAATGTCACTATTAAATAATAACACAAACTATTAGCACTGCAATTTCATAGAGACGAAATCCTAATAGAATATAAGCAGGTGTATGTGTGTGTGTGTGTGAGCGCGGCGGTATCCATGACGACCGCCGGATGCGCCGCCATCGCTTGCAGCCCGGGGATAGGTTGACCAGATGTTTGGCTGGAAATTTAAGAAGGTTCAGTTATTATTTCTTATTAATATAGGAAAAAATAACTAGTATATATTTTATGTTATTAACAAAATGAAATAAAATAAGCTTAATTTGTTTCTAATTTACAAGTGCCGCAGCTTCACGTGGAAAAGATTATATTATTTTCTATGTAAGAGTTTTTTGAAATGCAATATTTAATATTTTCATTTCTTCACTCTGGTGTCGAGGAAAAGCACAGCGTTGAGTTCCGCCACTCAACAGCCATTGACTCTTGAATTTGGCGGAAAATAGGGAACGCAAGTGACTTACGCGTGAACCGAAAAGAAAAAAAAGAAAGATTTCACAGTTTATATACTCGCTTATATATATTTAATAACAAAAAAATATGTATGTGAGGCCAGTCGTGGCGCAGTGGCACGAGGTGTGACTGTAAAACCGACTGGTTGTGGGTTCGATCCCACTCGAGGAGATGAAATATTTACTTAAATTTATATTTCCATTTCTTCGCTCTGGTGTCGAGGTTAAGCGCGGCGTTGAGTTCTGCCACTCAACACGCAATGCCTCCAGAATTCAGCAGAAAGTGGGGAACGGAGTGTCTTAACACTAGGTTCCCTCTGCCTACCCTGCTGTGTGCGGGATACAGCGTGAAGCTGATTTAATTTTTTGATTTAATTTTTACCCCTAGGGGGGGGGTACGCTTCTCTCTGACTACCCCGCTAGCGGGGTAGTCAGAGAGAACGGAGCGCCAAACGTTACGGTCTCTACATACCTCTTTCGCCTCGTCCACTGTCATCAACCTCTTCATACATGCCCTTCGGGGGGTCCTCATGCTTTTTACGTGACCTTCCTCCAGTATCTTTGATAATGTGTCACATGGTAGTTAATATATTATAGATGGGTTGTTATTTACGCAACATTTGAAAATTGTCTTGTAAACGTGATTAGTTTTTTTTTCTATAAATTATCAAAGAATTAATAAGATGATTTACAAATTTATACAACCGTACCCGCGAATGAAATTTCTAGCGCGGCTGCTAAAATTAACTCTGACCTTCAGTTAATAAGTATCTGGTGTAAATCATTTGGACTTACCCTAAACCCAAATAAATCTCAGCTATGTATTTTTGGAAACTCTAAACAGCTATTCAAATTACACAAACCTCCACCATCAGTTTTACTTGCTGATATTTGTTTAGAGCCCAGTGTGAGTGTATTGAACTTGGGAATCAGAATGGATAGCACATTTTCCTGGTCACCCCACGTTACTGAGCTTAGTCGCAGGATTTTCTCCGCCATAGGGGGATTAAGAAGATGGAAGAACCTCTTACCTTTGAAAACCAAAATATCCTTAGCCAACACTCTTCTCCTGCCCATTCTAGATTACGCTGATTCTTGCTATCTGGATTTGTCTCAGCAACTGCTTAATAAGCTCGAGCGTCTGCAAAATCTTATTATAAGATTTATATTTGGACTGAGAAAGTACGACCATGTGTCACAGTTTCGTGCTCAACTGAAATGGCTCTCAATAAAACACAGACGTAATCTACATTCCCTCACTCTCCTTTATACCATCCTTTACCATCCTATTACTCCTTCGTACCTTAAAGAACGGTTTAAGTTCTTGAGGTCGAACTCCCTTCATGGTCAATGTCTCCGTTCCCGCACTGACAACCTCCTTGAAATACCTTTGTCCCGATCGAAATGCTATGGTGACTCCTTTACTGTCAAGACAGTAAAGCTGTGGAATGAGCTGCCACTGAGTATTAGAAAATCTCAGACGGTTGGAGCATTTAAAAGCCGTCTTAAACATCACTACCTGGAACAGAGTCCATAAACGGATATATATACGCTTAGTTTATGTATGAATGTGTATGTATGTGTATATGTATGTATGTATCTATGTATGTATTTGTGTATGTATGTATGTATTTATCTATGTATTTATCTATATTTGTCATTTTATTTATTTTTATGTATAAATCAATGTAACGAGAGTGTAGCTCGTAAAAAAAAATATGTTATACTTTTTGCACCGCTCTGCGTTCTTATTATTTTAATCCTGTATTGTTGGTTGCCTGTAAGAGATCGCTCTTAGCGATAAGGCCGCCATTGCACATTGATCTTATGTACTTGTTTATCAAATGTATAATCCAATTGTAAACATGCAATAAAGTGTTATTATTATTATTATTATTAATTAATTATAAAAATGTATTCGTCGCATCTCAAGCATGTGCGTGAAGCGTAGCGTTGTTGAGTTCCGCCATTCGATACGCAATGTCTCAAAAAATTGGTGGAAAGCGGGAAACAAAACTTCAGAGGGAACCTAGTATTAGGACACCTTTAACCCTAGGTTCCCTCTGTTTACCGTGCTATATGCGGAATACAAGGTAATGTTTAATTAGTACACGATGAGAATTAAAAAAATATACCTTCACACTGTAACCCGTACATAACAATGTAAGAAGACGGGAAACCTAGTGTTAAGGCACTCTGTTCCCATTAAGACACTTAATAAAGTTCTCCCACTAAAAATACTATTAAGTTGGTAACCCTAAAGTTGCATAGAATTCGCTATTAGTTAGTACCTGCGGGATTTTGCTTCCTAGCGTTTTAGTCGATATCTGCGTTTTAATGTGTTTCCAACAAAAATCAATACGTTTACTGTATACATTTTGATATATTAATTTAATAAAATATAATCATAAATATGTTTCACATTTACATTAACACTAGAAAAAAGTAAAAGAGAAATATATAAAAACCGCTACAATTTTTTTTTATTTTTTTGGTAGAACTTTTTATATAAAACATTAAAATGTTTTTCATTTAACAAAAAAAAATAGCTTCACTGCAGGGTAAGCACCCACGAATCGCCCAATTTTTTTGGGACATTTCATTAGATGCAAGAAAATAATTCATCACCCCGAGTAGAAATCGAACCCACAACCGTCTCCCTTACAGTAAGAATTATTTCTTTATTATAACATAATGAGGCCAGTTGTGGCGCAGGGGCACGTGGTGTGACTGTAAAATCGACGGAATGTGGATTCGATCCCCATTCGAGGAAATGAAATATTTACTTACATATATATTTCCATTTCTTCACTCTGGTGTCGAGGCAAAGCGCGGCGTTGAATTCCGCCACTCAACACACAATGCCTCCAGAATTCGGCGGAAAGTGGGGAACGGTGTGTCTTAACACTAGGTTCCCTCTGCCAACCCTGCTGTGTGCGGAATACAGCGTGAAGTTGATTTATAACATAATATAAAAGAACAATAATGTATTATATGCACAAAAGGCTAATATTTGACCGACGTAGCGAGAGTATTAGATGCAACCAGCTACAGACTACAGTATAACAAAAGTTTGCGTTATTAAAAAGGCGAGCATGCCGTAGATCCTTTACAATTTTCAAAATTTAAGCAGACCCCTAAAAAGGGCAGGGAAATGGTTGATTTTTACCCGATTACGAGCTAGTATTCATTATGGCTGTACATAGGGGAGGCAGACTGTCTCGAACGCCATACATTCGACATATCAAAAAATATATTGCACGTCTGAACCACTGCTTCTCAATCTGTTTGTTTCGTAAAGGCGATTTGTTGCTGTTGTTTTCAATGTAATTTGTTAAATATTCTTAGTTCCAGCTTGTTTGCTTGCAGTCGTAGTGTCATATTTTGTTGTTGATTTTTTTAATAAAAAAAGTATATATTTTCTTTAAAAGTTTAGTTTTACCAATTGCAATATATTTTTTTCAATAAACTAAATTATAAAAAGTCATTAACAATAAAGTTGAGAACTGAATGGGATCACCTGAGTAGGCTGTCGGAAATTTTAGGAAAAAACAGAAAAAACTACACTAACTAAATTGGTTTTTTTAAATAATACATTCTAAAAATTTAATTTTTCTCTATAAAATATTTTCCACATTACTATTTCGACATTTCAAATGAAGGCTCCTACATAACATTAAAAGGTATTAAGAAATATCCCAGAGGCTAAGTAAATAGTCGCGCCCACGTTGCTCTTATACCCTAAGGCTGAAACCTTTAATCTTACCTACCTTAGCCTATTTTTATAACATGGACACAACTGCCATGACATTTTTCAGAAATAAGTTCTTTTTGTGTGTTTGTGTGTTCACTTCGAAAGTTCAAAGTCAAATAATTTTATTTAAAATATGAAGGTATATGCTACATTTTTTAACGTTATCACCAGTTCACTAAAGTTAATGCCTTAGACCTGAGAAGAACGTCCGCAAGAAAGAAGAAGAAGAAGAAAGTCACTATAAAGGTCCAAATTAAATATACACTTTAACTTTTTAAATGTATTCCATACCCATAGAGTAATAAAAATGGTCTATAAATAGACTTAACAAAAAATCCTGTTGAATAATTTTAACCTATAATTTCTCCGAATTTTTAGAAAACAGTTTAATAAGATCAAATACTGTTACTAATGAATGAATCTAAAATCTTCTTTGTTTAACTGAACCTTATTAACGATTTATTCTTCTTATTCTATAAATGTCATATACAAACATAAACATACACGGAGGCAGATCATGGCGCAGAAGCAAACATGTGATTGTAAACATGACAGGTTGTGGATTCGATTCCCACTCAAGGAAATGAAATATTTAATATTTTCATTTATTTGCTCTGTTATCGAGATAAAGCGCTGCATTGAGTCTCACCACTTAACACGCAATGCCTCCAGAATTAAAGGAAAATTTTCCTCTTTCGCGTTATTAACATTAAAGGCTTGTAACATTCCCTCCGCCTACCCTGCTGTATACATGCATACAGTATGAATATAAAATAACAAATAAACACTATTTTTCTTTTTCTTTCACATACAAACAACCCCTAAACTGTCAATTTCAATCATTGTTTTAAATAATATAAGAACTAAAACCAGTTGATAATCAGTGGCCAGTATGGAAGCTGTCTGCACTCTCCCCTCGCTGTCGACTGCCAATTGTAATTAGCGAATAGCTTACTAAAATATACGACGCGAAATGATGCTGTGCCAGTTTTAACTCTTTTTGCAATATTCATATAGCATAATGTCATTCAAAAAGTAAGGAATGTTTTGTGTTGTGATTGTTTTTTTTTATTTTATTTTACTATCAGTCAAGAAATTCATGATAATAATTGAGGCCAGTCGTGGCGCAGCGGCACGAGGTGTGACTGTAAAACCGACTGATTGTGGGTTCGATCCCCACTCGAGGAGTAAATATTTACTTAAATTTATATTTCCATTTCTTCGCTCTGGTGTCGAGGCTAAGCGCGGCGTTGAGTTCTGCCACTCAACACGCAATGCCTCCAGAATTCGGCGGAAAGTGGGGAACGGAGTGTTTTAACACTAGGTTCCCTCTGCCTACCCTGCTGTGGACGGGATACAGCGTGCGAACTTGATTACAAATATTTAAATATTAACGTACAATTTAAAATTTAACTCCTTACAAATCATTATCTCCTAGTACTCAGCCGGTCGCGGTGTGTGAGGTTTCCCCACGTGTATGAATGATTCTGCCTGCGTATGTGTGGTCCCCACTGCGCTACCATTAGTAGTTGCCCGCAACTTCCCTAGCGTGAACTTTAAACGCAAAATCCCGTTGTTTCCCATTCATATAGGAATCTTGAGAAATCATCTATTACTACTCTCCTAGTGTTCCCCTATACTTCCCAAGAAATCTACATGGCAAATTTCAGCGTTCTACTCCGCGCAGCTTTAGCTGTATCTTTCTGTCCGTCACTTAGTAAAGGAAAAGTATATTTTTAGCTTCACGCTCTATTCTGTACATTACAGGATAGACAGAGGGAACCTAGGAACCCAGTGTTAAGACACTTCCATTCCACATTTTCGTCGAATTCTGCAGAAATTGCGTGTTGAGTGGCTGAACTCAACGCCTAGCTTTGCGTCGTTACCAGAACGAGAAAAATTAAAATATTAAAAAAAATTAAATTAAAAATCAAAAATAAATTAAATTAGCTTCACGCTGTATCCCGCACACAGCAGGGTAGGCAGAGGGAACCTAGTGTTAAGACACTCCGTTCCCCACTTTCTGCCGAATTCTGGAGGCATTGCGTGTTGAGTGGCAGAACTCAACGCCGCGCTTAACCTCGACACCAGAGCGAAGAAATGGAAATATAAATTTAAGTAAATATTTCATCTCTTCGAGTGGGGATCGAACCCACAACCAGTCGGTTTTGCAGTCACACCTCGTGCCGCTGCGCCACGACCGGCCTCAAAAAAAATAAAACATTTCAAAAATATTAAAAACATTTCATATTCTCGAGTGGGAATTGAACTAACAACCTTTCGCGTTAACAGTTACAAATTTTAAAAACGTATATTATTATGTGAAATTTTAGCTTTTTCACTATGATAAAATTACAAAAGTAATTAAACTTAAAGAAGCTTAAGTATTTTCATATACTAGTTACATTGCATTTCTCCATCAGCTTCAGCCATGATTTATGCGTCGTCGCACTGCACCGTTTCACGGAAACTCATATCTTTATTAAATAATAGGGACCATTGCACGTTTTAACAGAATATATGACAGAATCGATGGACATACATAAAAAAAATGTTTACGATTATAAATTCTAAAAAAGACGTCGCTTATATACAAGAATAAAATCTTTACCGTTGGAGGGAGATTCTAATACACTCTGTTCCTAAATAATAATGCTTAGTCAGTCAGTCAGTATGTCGTTGATAATAAATGCTAAAAAATATATGATTAAAAATGGAATAATATAAAAATAATAATAACCGTCAAACCGCAAATCATCATCGTCATTGTCGCTTATACTCAGATAAATGTGACGGTTTTAGGTTCGATTCCCACTCCGAGGAAATAGTTACATTTAATTTATTTTCATCTATCTGCTCTGGTAGACAACGCGCGGGGATAAGTTCCACTCAACGCGCAATACTTCTATAGTTGGACGTAGGTAACGAAGAGCGTATATAGAAGGCTATGTCTGGCTAAGCTTGTAGCTTTTTTCCTAAAATGATTTATATATAAGATTTGAAGCGACAGTCACTTCTTGGACTCACATCCATGCGAATTGCACCTAAATGATTTAATCGATTTCCGGAGGAGAAGAGGAGAGATACTGTATATTAAGAAGTCGCTAGTACTATTTAAAGGCATACCAATTACCCATTTCCTAGCTCCAAACTAAATAGTTTGCAAAAATCAATATGGGCGAGTTAATATAAATGATATTATATTAAATGAGTTTCCGGCTTTTCCCTCACAGACCCTCGAGTCCATAGCGCACTCAACAGTCTTCCAAAACAAAGATCGAGTAATCATTATGTTAGATAATTGAAACTTTTCCATATAAATACTTACTAAAAACGTATAACTAAGTAAATACAGCCCAAACTAAAAATACAAGCAAGTTGAATCGAAGCAGTGCAGATCCGGGGAGCTGTCAAAACTCCGGGCCTCGTCAGTTTCCGGCAAACGTCGGGTAACATCGACACCTAACGACCAATGAAACGTGAGCTACACAATCTGCGGGACATATGGCGTTTAGCGTAACTAGGAGGTAGGGTGGAGTTCTTGTTATTTTGGCCACGTCTCGCCACCTTTGTGTGAGTGCTGGTGAACTTTGGTAATGAACCACGGGGCGATTGGCCGGGACCGACCCCCGGCGATGCAGCTTCCGCGCTGTCGAGCCTCACCTTCTAATGTCTCATGGTGTCCTAGTACTTGCTCCGGTTAATTATGCTCAGGTTGTTGCCCTCGTTCCCTGGTAATGCGGATGTCACCTGCAATAGAAATAATAATTGTTTGTATTTTGTGATATTTTTGCGCATTATAATTGAAAATGTATTGAAAATTACTGACTTATAATTTATTTAATTTATTAACTACAATAAATTCTAAATATTTTTTTATTTTATTTTCAATAATATTTTTAGATTTATTTCGCCACCACAACTTTTCTGCGCTTGGGATGGGATCATCTCGTTATTTATTAAAAATGTATAAAACGACAGAAACGAAGCATGCGTGGTGATCGAACTTAACGCAATACTTCAAGATGTGGACAACTTTTAATAATATAACAAAGATTCACGCGTTTCCTGCATAGCAAGGTAGATAGAGGGACTCTAACACTGCGTTCCCCACTATCTTTTTTTTGTTGCATATCCAAAACTAGGAATCGAACCTGTAATCATCGCGTTAGTCCAACACTGTTCCAATGAGCCAAGATGGCTTTTTATACAAAATTTGACTAAATAATATTTTTAATATAGTAAAAAAAATATCAATTGATGAACAAAACTTAATAATATACAATGTTGTTAACATTCACTTAACTATACTCCAACAAGAGCCCACGCAGTGTTGCAGAGTATGAAATTGATGTTAAATTCTTAATAGTATTATACCTTTGACTTCAAAATAATATCAGGACGCACTCGAATAAATATACATTTTATTGAATTAATTTATTTTATATGTATTTTTATCACATTATCTAAATATGTAGGAAGTTACTAGCTAATGTTATTATTTTTGATTCATTTGTATATTTTTTAAATATTTCAAAACGTCAGTAACAAAAAATGTTAGCAATATTTCTGTATTTTAATTTTCTACCTACATAAAAAAAATGTTAAACTTACGTAATAAAAAAACAAAGGCAATAAATATAACGATATTTATTTTACGTAAAATAAAAGTTATTATTATTTTTTTTAAGTATTATTTAATTAAATAGTATCTTACTCAAAAAAAATGCTAGTTTAGATGCAATAATAAAATTTTACAAAAAAGTTATAATTAAAAGGGGTAAAACTGATTCAGTATCCGCCTGTGTAACTAAGCGTAAACTCCATTTCAGACAGCAGAAAGATACCTATACCTCTCGCTTTGTCCAATTTCATAATTTCCTTTCGTCGGAAAGCCCTCGAACTTTTCATCCGCCCAGGCATCTACAACAACGCTATTAATTTGATTTTGTAATTATTCTGTCAGCATATTATATCTCTTAAATTGCAACGTAAACAGGGAACCTTGTGCTAAGAGACTCCGTTTCCCATGTACTGCTCTCTTATTGAGGCGTGTGGACTGTAGAGTGGCGGAACTCAATGCCAATGAAAATATGTCGCGTTTACTATTGGCTATATTCATACTCTTTTTTTATAAAAAAACTTAGTATCAAGTCACTACATTTTTTAATTTATCCTGATGTTGCGAGAATGATGGCCAGTAAAATCCAAACACACGTATAAGACTAGGTAGTCCAAGGGACAAAAATTATGATAAATATCAATAATCCTCCAATATACATTTAAAACCATTTTATCAACTATACTAATCGAACTAAATAACTAATTATTATTGTTTAGCATCGAGAAAAAAAATACTACAGGATTAGCTAAGTGGTATTAAACTCTTTACTCAGGTATCTAACGATTTTTGCCATCCAACCTCAACGGAGAGGCCGGTCGTGGCGCAGAGGCACGAGGTGTGACTGTAAAACCGACTGGTTGTGGGTTCGATTCCCACTCGAGGAGATGAAATATTTACTTATATTTATATTTCCATTTCTTCGCTCTGGTGTCGAGGTTAAGCGCGGCGTTGAGTTCTGCCACTCAACACGCAATGCCTCCAGAATTCCGCAGAAAGTGGGGAACGGAGTGTCTTTACACTAGGTTCCCTCTGCCTACCCTGCTGTGTGCGGGATACAGCGTGAAGCTGATTTGATTTAATTTAATTTTTATTTTTAACCTCAACGGATTCTTGACTGTGTGTTCTTATCCCCAGCACGTGATATTTTCTCTTTTGACTAACGACACTTCATCATCATAATGGAATATATTAGACATCTCCATCAACTCCCCACTCAGCGTCACTGTAAAACTGAAACGATTAGAGCTATCGAAATAGCCAAAACAAATTTGTCCCGCAAACATGGCCCTCGTGATTATTTCCCAATAAACGAGATCAAAGGGCGCCCGTACAGAGTATAAATCCAGTTAGACGGCTGCCATTCAATTACCGGCCTTACATTGAGGAAATAGGCTTGTCATAGCATTCCTAATACGGAGACTCTTAAAAATTAAATAACGCACACGCATAAGGGATAGGGTTGCAGAGGAGGGGTCCAGACAGAAAAATGCACTTGGCACCCCTCGTCTAGACTGCAGACTGTCTGCAGGGGAGCCGCTAGCCGGGTAGGACGACATCAAGGTCACCTGACCCTGGAAGATCATGGTGTGTTAGATTTATTATCTTCGATTTTAATTGGTGGTAACGACTCAGATTTGTGTACGTGGGTATAATATCGTTTAAAAAATTTTCAATATTTCCGAAAGGGTTTCTTATATATCCGCTCCCCACTTTCTGAATTCTGGAAGCATGGCGTGTTGACTGGTGGAACTCAACGCCGCGCTTTTTGCCTTGGTGCCAGAGCGAAGAAATTAAAAATAATATAATATATATAATTTCATTTCCTCGAGTGCTAGCCACAAATAGCCTCCTTCTTCTTTCTCGTTCCCTAAAGCAATTATAAAATATTTCCTATACTTTATATTGTAATAAAAAAACGTTTTTTATATTTAAGTTTCAACGCGACCAATATTATAATTTTTGTAGTACAATGTCATTTTATATTATATTTATTTTAATTAAATTATTGTGTATTGGATAGTCATCAGAATACACCATACAAATTCATCAAAATCATTTAAATTAAAGTTTTAACATCCAAAATTGCAATAAAAATAAAGCAATTGAGAAACATTAAATAGACGACTGATTGTGAGTGCCACCGTCTCGTTCACATAAAAGCCTTATTAAATCGGATATTGTACTTACAATGGTAATATTATACCATAAAAAATGTTTCAGTGATTCTCAATCTATGAAACGTAAAAAAAATGGAAAAGTGATTTTAATCATTATTAAAGTAATATTAGTGGTTGATATTATATACTATGTGATTTATAGAAACGGGCCTCAGGACACGTAGTTGGCAACCCCTGTCGTATAGTTTAGTGCTTGTCTGGAGCTATACCTAGTGGGTACGTCGCGGCCGCGAGGGGTAGGTCAGTTCCATTGGGCAGACGGCTGCGTTTTTGTTCTTATTTACTGAGCTTTTAGGGGATGGGGCTCTCTTTATTATAATTGATTGTGGGGGTTGGTTGAATATACGTATATTTTTGTTTTGTACCTACATATGTAAAGTGTATTTTAAGTAGGGTAGTTAATAAAAAAGATCTTAACGCTGTATCCCACACACAGCAGGATTGGCAGAGGGAACTAAGTCACTCTGTTCCCCACTTTCTGCTGAATTCAGGAGGCATTGCGTGTCAACGCCGCGCTTTTGCCTCGACACCAGAGCCAAGAAATAGAAATATACATTTAAGTAAATATTTAATCTCCTCGAGTGGGGATCGAACCCACAAGCAGTCGGTTTTACAGTCACACTTTGTGCCCCTGCGCCACGACTGGCCTCTAATAGTACGATAATTAATTGGATTTAAATTATTTAGTTTTATCAAAGATATTTGTTACTTTTTTTTTATACTACTATAATGTAAGAAGATATAATTTTTACTTATTTAGAAAACGTATAAAAAATTGAACGCAGCGGGACTCGAACCCGNTCGGTTTCCAGGAGGCGCGGGTTCGAGTCCCGCTGCGTTCAAATTTTTATACGTTTTCTAAATAAGTATTTTTCTTTCCTAAGTGTGGAATAATACTTTAAAAATGTTTAAAGATATAATTTTTGTTCTTAACCGATTTTTTTACATAAAGACCATTTTGTCAACATTTAGGTAATTTAAGGCGCAGGAGCGTACAACAAGCGCATAACTATAAACACGACAGATAGGTTCAATTTCCATTCGAGGAAATGAAATATTTAATATTTCATTTCCTCGTTCTGGTACCGATCTAAAGCGCAGCGTTGAGGTCCGCCAAAGCACAAGGCCTTCCAAATTCGGCGGAAAGTGAAAAACGATGTGTCTTAACTAAATTTTGCCTTCACTGCTATCTGCGGTATACAGTGTAAAGCAGAAAAAAAGCCTAAAAATAAGAAGGACCATTAAAAAAACATGAACATGTTTGTCTGTGAAAATACATTGCACTATTGAAATAAAAAATAATAATTTTTGAAAAAGTGTGTGTTATATAAGATTTTTTTATTATAATTTCAAATCAAAATATTTTGTATCATGTTAATATTCTGAGGGATAATTTAAAATATGCAATAAATACATGCATTTTAGAATTTCAAATAAAATATTAGTAGTAGACTGTGATATGATTTACTGTACCTCAAAGTATTAGGTCCCAAGCTGAACAGTGTCTCAGACAACACAGGGCGTGTCTAGACTAAAATAGCGTATGGATTTATTCTTCACTTTAATGTTTCGTAAATTGGGATTCTTTCGAACTAAAATGTTATTTATATCTACATAATTATCTAATATATAATAATTATCTATTTTTGTGTATATTTATTTGATTTGACGCTGTATTCCGCAAATAACTGTATAGCCAGAAGACATTTAGTGTTAAGACACTCTATAAGCTAAAGCATTATTGGGTGTAACCAATTTACAAGACATTGCACGTTGCGTTACGGAATTCAAAGCTCTAGTTTGTAACATACACGTTAACTGGCTACATGCAGGATAAAAAATATATTGAAATTTCTTAGTTTAAAAAACTTCATAAATTATTATTGATAACTAGCGGACGCGCGCGGCTTCACCCGCTTGAACTTTATGAATATTTTTTTAATATATTTATGAAATTATTTCCAGTTTCAACAGGATTAGTAAGAAAATATAAGCCTAAATAAACAAAAGCTAACCATTCTTTCCTAAATACACTTAAATGCTGAAGAGATGCCGCGCAGGGCCTATATTTACACAACACCAAGAAATTTAAAAAAATCTAACTAATCTACTATTCGAATAAACGAAGAAAAATATAAATTAATTATAAACAACAAAAAACAGTAGTATTTAGTTCGGGTTGGTCATACTGTGCGGGTCGTAGGCTAGGTAATTTTGAATCAGATATCTCCTTAATTATTTATTAGAATGATGCCAAACTATAAAAATACATTAACAATAAACCAATAAATTTAAATTAAATACATTAAAATGATTACTGTGGCTCAATCTTCATAGATAAACATATAGCATCGCGGATATTTTAATAGATTTTTAAAGGACAATATTTTTGTAAAACATTGTTTTTAGGTTTCTCATAAGGCGACCTTTTCTTAAAACAATAAAATTCCTTGCAGCTTAGCGAAGGTTGCAATGACCACAATAGAATAAATTGCATGTCAAAGTGAAAAAATATATCGAGAATATTACAAATATAAAAAATTAAAAGTAAACCTATGTCCATCCTAAGACCTTCAAGTACCTCTATATGAAATTTTATCACAATCGAATCAGCGGTTTGGCCCTGATTGCGTCACAGACAGACAGACAGAGTTACTTTCGAATTTATAATATAGGTAAATAGATATGGATTCTTTTTAACAGTACCTATTATATATAATATGGAACATATTAATTTACATTTTTAAGAACAAAATAGAATAAATTAAACAGTATTGTTTTGTCTAATTGAAAAAACAAAGTTTTGCGTTCCACATTCCGTTCAAACCGCATTCATTGTTCGAGCCATCTCATATTTCAGTATTGCATGTTAATTGGATGACAATGACGTATGTATGTAACTACAATAGACTGTAGTCAATAGCGAGTGGAGTTACTTTATATAGCTCATTAGTGAACCCTATATGGTCCTATCTAGCTCTTTTTTTATCTTTATAGATATTATATTGATTATGTGTATATGAGTAATTGTAATTATTTTATAGTTTTTTTTTAAATAAAAATCAGCTTCACGCTGTATCCCGCACACAGCAGGGTAGGCAGAGGGAACCTAGTGTTAAGACACTCCGTTCCCCACTTTCTGCCGAATTCTGGAGGCATTGCGTGTTGAGGGGCAGAACTCAACGCCGCCCTTAACCTCGACACCAGAGCGAAGAAATGGAAATATAAATTTAAATAAATATTTCATCTCCTCGAGTGGGGATCGAACCCACAACCAGTCGATTTTGCAGTCACACCTCGTGCCGCTGCGCCACGACTGGCCTCAAAAGTTATTTTTTTAGGTTTTTTTTATTTAAATATATGATTTTAGAATGATATACTAAAAGAAATCAAAGAAATTGCACTACTGTTGCGTTCATCTGTTCCAAATATATATATATATATATATATATATATATATATATATATATATATATATATTCTCTAAGTAGTAATCGACGGTTTTAAAGTTAACTCCTTTTAAAATGGCCAGACCGATAATGATTATTAAACTGTAAATTAAATGAATATAATATTACAAATAAAAGTATATGTCGACACATTTACCCATGAATAGAAGCATGAGCATGAAAAGGTATTCTGCTTTTGTTCTTGCAATAAATAAAACAAGGTCGTCCCATGTAAATTTGGACACGATCTTGAACTTTGAACAAATGTCATGGAAGTCTTTATAGGAATTTAGGTGATATTACAACAAAATATATATTGTGAAATATATAATCGCCTATACACATTGATGAAATATAAATAAGTTCAATGTAAAATATTGTTCTATATTAGGCATGACCGTTAGTTCTTGAGTGGCGGAACTCAGTGCCGCGCTTTGCCTCGATACCAGAGCGAAAAATGGAAACATATATTTTAATAAACATTTCATTTCCTTGGGTGGGGATAGAACCCACAACCAATGGCGTTTACAGTCACACCTTGTGTCTGCTCAAGATGATATGAAATTCTTTATTTATTTTCCATTACCGAGAAAGTATCATATAATAATAAATCGTTTAGAAAAACAAACTCAGCTCTGCTCCAGTGGTTCTTGCAACAAAAACACTTAATTCATTTTCGAGAGAAGAGACTTCCGGTCTCGTCTCATCTTGAAAACCTGCACTGAATGCGGATCCCGACAAAATCAATTTGAAGCATAAATATATATAGAAGAGTTATGTATAGACCGTAGACGCGTAGCCGTCTACGCCCGTAGCCATCACGTAGACACTGCTACCTATAAAACGTGCTTTATTCTGTACCTACATGAAAAATTGAGATTCTGTGATAGTTATCTTTGTTTATCTTCGAATATTTAACTCATTTTGTGGGTAAGGTAGAGTGAATCTATCTTTATCAGTCATTCTTTAATATCCGCCTATTTTATTCGGATGGCTGGGAACCTAGTGTTAAATCTCCTCCTCAATTCCCATTAACACACTTACATCCCATAGTTTCCTCGAACTCTGGAGGTATTGCGTGTTGAATGGCGGAACTCAACGCTGCGGTTTGCCTCGGTATTTCAGCTAGAAAATCAAAATATCCAGTCATGACTGACCTATTGTGCTGCACATTTTAAAAGTAATAAAACGAATTCCCCTTATTGGGAATCGATCCTGAAACTTTTGTATGTTAAGTGAGATTTATTTCAAAACTACGCCCCTCCATGACGTCACATAAAGTACTTGCTTATTATATTATTGGAAAAAAACTAGCAAAATTAATTCTACTAATTATGTCTTACTATTAACTAGTGTGTAGTACTAGTACTCTTAGTACGAGGCTCGATAGTAGTATAAGCCACGTGCTCTCAATGCTTTATATGAGAGCGTGTTCAATACCTACAAATAAAAGGAAAAACTCGTTTTTTCTTACTTCTATAAACTTTTCCAGTACAATTTTCTAAAATATGAAAAAAAAAATGAAAATACACAACAATACAACAAAAAATAATAATTTAACAATCTAAAAACTGAACTTCCTCAACGTATTTTGTTAGAAAACTACCAAATATATACAAAAACAGTACTAAATACGTACAACAGAGCGCTTATTCATAGCAAAACAAACACAAAAAGTCAATTTCCCGGGGCCGGGAGCTAGTACCAGGGCGACATAGGCCGGCGGCGGTGGGGCTGCGGCGAGCGCATTGCAGGCGGGTGAACGGCCGCGCATCGATCCACCCCCACCCTTGCGTCACCCTTATGTAACCGGTGACGTGGTCTCTTCCGGATTTCACGTTGCATACAACGGATTACTTTTATATATTATATTATAAATGTTTTGCTTTGATTATTTATTTATTTTAGATTTATATTATTGCTTGGAAACTTTTAATGTTTTATTAAGAAAAGAACTCAAAATTCCACAAAGAATAGCCTTAATACTGCTGCACTATATTAAAATTGTGCAATTTTGCAACGGGAAATGATTTTTAATTTGTTCATTTAAAGATTTTAATTATACCATTAAAACGTACTAGAAGCAAGAAAAAATAATTAACAGTCTTTACAAGCTGTGCGGAATTTTTAGGGCCAACAAAGAGGATCAGATTATGACATTGTTTACAGTTCGTTGACTCCGAGCTTCGAATGAATGTTGTAATTGGTGGTGGAACTTAAGAGTACAATTTTCACACTACGAAAACGTTATAGAAAAATGTAATTAATTAGTTTTAATGTGCACTACAAAAATTAAATGTTTTTGATATATTATTCTTGTTATTTAAAAATTTAGTACGCTATAAATCAAATAGTTATAATAAATCATCTTCACACTATATCCTGTATATAACAGGTAGAAAAACGAAATCTAGTGTTAAGACCTTCCTTTTGTGTTTTCAAGGCATTGTGCGTTGAGTCGCGGAACTCAGCGCCGGGTTTTTTGCCAGAGCGAAAAAATTAAAATATTCTTTATTAAAAATTAATTCCCTGAGTGAAGATTGAACCCCCAACCGCCACGACGACCTAAATACTCTAGCCGAAATGTTAATAAATAATACAGACGCTTAACACAATGCTCTCTATGAAATTTAAAAAAAAGATCGTACATAAATAATTGCTTCTGCAATTACTATCTGCATTGAATGGTTCAAACGCACCACCCACCCACTCACCCAGCCCACTCACCGTCTACACCTGTTCTACACGCGCCATAGAAACGATCCCGTAACTCCGTAAACCAACAAGCGAGCTGCCTCCGCATTCATCAGGCAGGTTAAATTTACACCAGGCACGTATTGCTCGGTGAAAACCCATCGTTAAATGCGCATTGTGGCTCTTAGAATTTGTAGACAGATTTTTTTTTTATTTTACATAAATATTGTGTGGATATCTGAAATGGTTTTTAAACTTTTAGTATTGATATTCAATTTATTTATTTTTATTTTGATTTAGTATTAAACACACATGCTTAACTAATTCTGTATTTCTGAATAATAATAAATAAGTTATCGGTTTTCACTATTAAATAATTGACAATCCTAAACACAAAGGAAATAAAATAATATTGTACCCATCGTATCATTAGATGATTTCCGACGCAAATATACTTTCCCGTAATCTCTTTAAGTAATTCTATGGAATAATGATAGAAACATCATAACAGCTACGGCTGATAGTGAACTAGAAAAACCACTTCAAGCACTACATCTTAACTTTACCAACTTACAAGCTAAATTCAATTCTGCAGTAATAATATAAGGTTTATAATAGTTTAAATTAATCATTTCCTGACTATAGTTTGAATTTATGGTATTTTAGTCAGTATTTTTGTTGAAAATAGTGGTGATATTTCCATGAACAGTGATCTAGGACGTTAGGCTTCTAGTGTCGTAGTTCGAGGCTCAGGAATAATGAATAAGGGTCGTCTGACGATGACTATGGGAATATTTATAAATTCCAACCTTAGAACTGAGATTACAGGGCGTTACTGTTCAGCGTTTGGATTACAATGATTTGCTTCAAATTTTTAAATGAAATAGCAACATTCTAATACAATTGGGACGTGGTTAACTCCTCCGTAGCGAGATTTTACATATAAAGGAAACATACTCTACTCCTGTACCTTCAGAAAACATTAATTTGAAGTAAAGTTCAGTTGAGTGGCGGCCAACACTGCGATTTATCTCGTTACTAGAGCGAGGAAACGAACAAAATAAATCACACGAGTGAAAATCGAACCAACAATTGTCGCATTTACAATCATACGCTGCCGCTATACCACGTCATTCTCAACTTTTATAGCATTGCTCAGTAAAATTTCTTACTAATGTATAATGTAAAAAAAAAACAAAAAGATGCATTATAAAACTTTAAAATGCAACATTTGTTGATAATGCGGCTAGAAATTACAGTAATAACTTCATTCATGCCCTAATGGGGGTCCCCATCTAGGTCCCGACTTTATGGAGAAATAAAAAAAAAACCTCAGTATAAATCCTATGCAATACAGAAGTACCTACGTCATTCTATCTGCTGCACTGAACGCTGGAGAACACTCAAAATAATTAAAACTCTACTTAAAAACATTCTGATTTTATTCGAAATGCGAATAGTCGCTCTTATTTTAGGTACAAGGATCTATAAAAAATAATGTTTTATGATTATGAAATATTAGTTTAGTAAATAATTGATATCCATTTAAAAAAATCTGTTAATACTATTTCCTTCTCGAAACAACTAATTAACTAGAACAATTTGTGCCTTATTATCATAAAATAATAAAACATATAATATAATAAATGTACTCATAAAATTTATATGGTTGCCGTAAATTATTAATTTATACAATACAAGCCAAAAACATAAAATCTAGATACAATATAAAATACATAAAATTTATTCGTCGAATAAAAGAATCTATATGCGCTGACCCAATAACTACGAACAATGCATATATGCTATGTTAAAACAAAAGGAAGCTACGAGCCGTAGCCCGTAGCTCCGTAGCGAGGTTACACCGTAGCCCGGGCGCGGTCGGCGACCCCTGGCCGTGAACGGGGGTGCGCCGGGCGAGCCCCGCGACGCGCACATAGGCGTGTGCACTCACACAGACGCAACGCACCCTACCCGCTTTATACATGCTGCTACAAATGATACAATATTTGATTCACTTTTTGTTTTGCATAGTATTGATCGTTTAACGATATATGTTTTAAAATATATGTAGGTTTATAAATAAGCCGCGAATTTTGGTATTCTGTAGAAAAATTGTATATTACTAACGTATTTTGCCGTTTTATTATAAAATATTCTTACATTGATTCAGTTATTTTATCGTCATATCTATATATTACAGCCTTATGACTACATAAATAAGGTATAAATTATATAAAGCAATGTTTGTAATAAAAAAAAATAATATAGAAGTTAATATTTAACACTTATACTAATTTACAATTTAAAAAAAAGTAAACGTCAATCACTACGATTTTTCTAATGCAATAGAGCGAACACGCTGTATTTTCATTAGTCAACTCAGTCACGCACACTAACTACTACAGACGCGCACACACACACATCTCGCATGTCCGTGAGAGCGTGTGAACACTCCGCCACACCCCCGTCACCGTGCCAACAAGGCGGCACCCACACAAACAAAACAATCCTAGAAAATTCTCACATCTGTGTGCTTTCAGACGTGTACAAATAGCAAACTCTTACAAATGTGTGAGTGAAAAATGTATGTTAATGTCGTACTTCCGCGTTCTGTATTCGTGTCATGCGCACACTAGCGCGCAGTTAGTTGGCGTGTGTGAGTGAGGTTGCTTCAGTGTGCGCAGGGTGCATCGACTCTTCCGCTTCCGCCGGGTACAACGGCCCCGGGCTTGATTTATGTCCGCCCGTTTGAAGGTTTGCGTGTTATTGTGACGTTTCTACTGATTTCCACTAAAGTTTCTACTTATTTCAATGTATTATTGTAATGAGATGGTTATATCGCTGGGCGAGCCCAGTGCCTGCGCTGTTATTTATGAATCAAGAAATCAAACTAAAATGATTCCTTTTTAGAACATTTCATTCCATTTGTATTTTTAAAATATTTCAATATACAAATAGTGCCAATAATTTTATACGTTTAATAATTATAAGTGACAAATCCAAAACAAATGTAGGTTTCATCAGCACTGTTGATGTTTGAAGCTCGTCTGTTCCACCACATTCTGTTTCCACCTTCGAGAATGTTAACTGAAAACATTCACAAGCCTCTCCAAACTTCGTAACTCAATCCACCATCAATCACTCACAGCTTACGATCTTGACACCGAGTTTTAAGAACACACAAAAGATATAATAGAAAATGTAATTTGACAAGAATATTGCAATTTCTCAACATGATTGAATATTTATAAACAATACTAGCTTATACTCGCGGCTTCGCTAGCGTCAACGTCCTTAAATAACTATTCATTTATTTTCATTTCAAAAATAAATCAGAAACTGAAGCTAAAATTTATCTATACAAATATTTATTTATATTTACCAATGTATTTATTGTAAAAAAAGATATGTCAATATTTCTCTAATTTCTGTTTTTTTATTTTTATTAGCTTCACGCAGTATCCCGCATGTAACAGGGTAGGTAGAGGGAACCTAGTGTTAAGACAATGTTTCCCACTTTCTGTTGTATTTTAGAGGCATTGCGCATTTGGTGGCGAAACTTAACACCGCTTATTTTGCCTTAGTACCAAAACGAAGAAATAAAAAATTAAAAATAAAAAATCAGAAATGAGGCCAGTGGTGGCGCAGTGGCACGAGGTGTGACTGTAAAACCGACTGGTTCTGGGTTCGATCCCTACTCGAGGAGATGAAATATTTACTTAAATTTATATTGCCATTTCTTCGCTCTGGTGTCGAGGTTAAGCGCGGCGTTGAGTACTGCCACTCAACACGCAATGCCTCCAGAAATCGGCAAAAAGTGGGGAACGGCGTGTCTTAACACTAGGTTCCCTCTGCCTACCCTGCTGTGTGCGGGATACAGCGTGAAGAAATAAAAATATTAACAAATAAAAATTCACTCTCCCGTGACAGTTGAGTGACAATCAATTTGTAATATACGCTATACCCTTAATTAAAGCATTAAAAAATAATATGAATTTAGGAATATAAATGATCAATATTATAAAAGAATATAATTATGAGTTCAAACTTAACAAAGAAACTCATTTTCCTACTTATATTATTGTTTTATATAGGTACATACTTATATATAGTAATATTTGAAAAGAGACATTCAGAGTAAAACTAACTACAACCAAAAAGAAAACTTTAAAGAGAAAGGATGGAGCTAAATTATAACTGTCCTGACGTTGCTTTTAGGTTTTATTACTTTTTCTTTTTCATATTTTACAGATCTTCGTTTTTCCTGTCTCTACTTTCGACACTAATTAGAGTCGTTATTAAGAAAAGTCGTAAATTTTTACCGTCATTTGAATATAAAAACTATTCCGGTCTTATTTAGAATTTTATGAATATAATATTTTAAAATTATTATATTTATTTAATTATTTTAGGAATAGTAATTTTATAAAATTATATTTACTGAATTAACTTGGAAAACAAGGAAAACAAATCCAAATTCAAAGATTTTGACAATGATATTATTATTATTATTTTGACATTACACATTGTGTGAGTGGGAATCGAACCCACAGCCGTTGCATTTGTGTCAAGCACTTTATCACTGCGCAACCATGGCCTCACAACCTCCGACGACCACATTTTGATGCCGAAAAGTTATTTCTTAAATTAATTAATAATCTTACATTAAACCATACATTTCAATAAATATCGAGCTATGTTAATCAATGTGTAATAAATTAAGAACACACAAAGGACAAAACAAATATTTAAATAAACAAGCAGAGGCACAAGCGTGTGACTGTAAACGCGATAGGTTGTAAGTTCGATTCCTACTCGAGGAAATGAAATATTTAATATATTCATTGTCCGAGTCCTGCCACTCAACTCGCAAGGCTACCATAACTCTGCGACAAGTGAGTGTGTCTTAACACTCGCTTCTCTCTGCCTTGCTACATGCGGGATACAGCGTGAAGATAAAAAAAAACAAATACTTATATCTAATAATGAAATAACAGAAACAATTGCACTATAAAACAAAAAAAATCGACAACTTCCCAATGGAACCACCAAACAATGGTATTCACAGACGAAATCAATCCTAAAATCCAAATAAAGCGGCTTGGTGGGTTCAACGGAGTGCATTAAAAAGTCTGGTCTAGCCCCCTGAGTGGTATTAAATATTTAATTTGTCGCTTTCCCGTCTGTCCGTGGTCGTCGGCGGAGGCATACAATGCCGCGCCGTGTAGCCCCGTCGTCTGTATGGCTGTGGCGAGGCGCGGTGCATTGCGGAAAATGCCGATTATAAAGAGCTGTCTGGTTACGGTGAGTTTTTTGTTCAATGTATAACATTTTTGTGGCATCTCGTTAATCAAATCTAAATTCTATCTTTTTTTTTTCTAGTTTCACGCTGTATCCCGCATACAGCAGGGTAGGCTGCGGGCCACGTTTCGCCTTGTTGCCAGAATGAAAATAAATATTTCGTTCCCCCGGGTGGGATTCGAATCCACAATCGTTGCGCTTACAGTCCTACGCTCGTGCCACAGCGCTGGGACGGCCTGAATTATTGTGTTCTTAAACTTGCTATGGCAGTTTATTTTTATTATGATAAAAAAATCATAATCAAAAATAAACTCACAAAAACGTAAGAACTTTGATTAAGCAAAGTTCAAGGATAGATGATAGATGCCACAACAACTCGTACTATTTGTAAATTGGCAGAAATTAGAATTTGTTTGATATTTATGTTTATAATTATATAAAAAGATTAACCTCGTAAAAGGTGAAGCTAGAAAATTTCTTATATTTATTTATTATATTATAAAAGCTTGTCGTGGCTATAGAAGAGTCACGAGGCGCTCCTTGTGACTTTCCTTTTCCAGTTCGTTTTAAATTAAATTCTGAAATTATTCTACTCAGTTAGACTTCATCTTAAATAAAATTAGTTGTAAAGATCTTATAGGGTATAAACATATTATAATAAATATTATTTTTCTTAATATAAGAAGATTATACATACGCAAAGCTTCTTTGTGGCGCAGTTGCCATGCATCAAATAAACATGTTTGTGGATTGAAATCCCAATATAATATTTTGTCCCATAGCCTAGTATGAAGTATTTTTTGAAATTTTCAAAGTGTTATGGAAAGGAAAGGAAAACTTGGATTGTTTCCAAGAGGCACGGGTTCAAATCCCACAACGATAATTTTTTTATAAGTTTTCTCAATAACTAATGCATATGTCTCTAATAGTGTCTCTAATATTTACGAAAAATATAGATTGAAGTGATTTAACAAAAAAATCTATCAGTGACATTAAAATAAATAATATAAAACAAAAAAGATATCCCAATACCTATAGATAAAAACTCATAAAACATACAAACATACGTATCCACTATTCAATATGCATATACTCGTACAAATCAATCGACATGCTCCATTATGGGCTGCGAACGCTGTGCAGCACCAGACACTGTATCAATATTGGATCTAGTGCGATATATCCGTGCGGCGACAGCGCTGTGGGATGTCCAATTATAAACTCATATCGACTTTTATATCGTCGTCGAGGTCATCGTGGCGCAGTGGCAGAAGCGTGTGTGAAACGCGACGGTTATGGGTTCGATATCCAATCAAAAGAATGAGTTAATACTTATTAATATTTTAATTTCTTTGCTCTTGTAACAAGGCAAAACGCGTCATTGAGTTCTGGCACTCAACACGTAATGTCTCAAAAATTTGGAAAAAATGGGGAATGGAGTGTCTTAAGCTTAACACTACTATAACGACTTACCCTGATACTGTCTGGTTATTTGTAGCTGTGATTGAATTTAAATTTAAGTTAAATTTCAACAGCTTACACAAACAAAAAAACAGACCACATTTTTACATAATATTATTCTCACAATTTAATACAACATTTTAATATATGTATAAGTATGGTTGTGGGTTCGATCCCCACTGGAAGAAATTAAATATTTATTTACATTTATATTTTCATTTCTTCGCTCTGGTGTCACGGCAAAGCGCGGCGTTGAGTTCCGCCACTCAACACGCAATGCCTCCAGAACTCGGCGGAAAGTAGGGAACGGAGTGTCTTAACACTAGCTTCCCTCGGCCTACCCTGCTATGTGCGGGATACAGCGTGAAGCTGAGAAAAAAAATAAAAACGTAAAAAAAAATTACACGAAATTTCAATAATTCACCTCGCTACAGTCTGTTGGTGGTATTGTATTCTGTCAATGCTAGACTTGTCAATATTAAGCCTGAACTATGTGAGAACAACGCAATAATAGGAACATTGAACTACTATCAATGTCTCAACGGTATATTCAATAAGGCCAAATAATAATTTAATATGTTAGCTAGGTATTGTTTATATAAACAGTATATAACTGCATGTTTTATCTCGTATATAGCTGGATTGAGTAGTAGTGCGACTTACCTTCTAGAGTAGACAGAACTAACTTGTGGAGTGTTAAGACACTCTGTTCCCATTAAGAATTTGGTTCCCCACTTTCTGCCGAATTCTTTGAATTCAAAGCATTTCGTATTGAGTGGTTGCAACGCATCGTTTCGTTGTCGTTGTTTGTCCTTTACCAGATAATGAAAATTTTAAGTATATCATCTCCCAAGTGAGAATCGAATCCACAACCGTCGCGTTTACACCACACACCCCTGTCCCACCGGACGACGACGACTTAAAAACAAAAACAGGGAAAAATACTTAACGTATATATTCTGTCAAGTTCACTTATTTATATCGAAATCTAATAATATTTCCAAATAAACTCCATACATTACATTGTTTGTATTACTTCATACAAACAAAACAATTTTAATACAAGTCTATGTATCAATGGAAAGCCGCCTCGAGTAACAATCGATGTTCAAAGAGCATCGTTTGCTGTACAAACTTCGGAATAGCGTCTCTTGGGAAAATAAATACTCCTCTCCACATCTGCTCTCCTGGTGCCCATACTTTGTGTTCACAAGTGAATAAACTAGACACCTGTTCTGGTGTCTAGTTTATTCACTTGTGTTGGATATTGGTTTACCTTTGGTTAACTTATTTTAGTAAGTCTTGTATTAGGTACTTAGACGTGTATTACTTACTAAATTTTAATTTAATTTTTTCTGGAGACATTGCCTGTTGAGTGGCGTGGCGCAGGGGCACAAAGTGTGACTGTAAAATCGACTGGTTGTGGGTTCGATACTCACTCGGGCAGATGAAATATTTATTTACATTTATATTATAATTACTTCGCTATAGTGTCGAGGTAAAGCGCGGCGTTGAGTTCCGCCACTCAACACGCAATGCCTCCAAAACTCGGTAAAACTCGCGAAAAGTGAGGAACGGAGTGTCTTAACACTAGGTTCCCTCTACCTACCCTACTGTGAGCGGGATACAGCGTGAAACTGATTAATTCCATGCAATTCCAACCAAAACAATGAAATATTTATATGAAAAATAATTTCCATTTTCCAATTAGAAACCAGCGGTTGGATTAGTATCGCTGAACACACCACTCGTGACGTATCAACGAGTATCTAAGCAGAGATTGATCAATAGTCATCAACGTAATGAACGCACACACGCACAGACAATGCCTCACGCGCACGCACACACACTCATACCGCTCGGGGTTCGTTGACCTACATAGCGTTGTTTATTTTCGTAGAGGGTGGAAATTAAAAATTGTACTTCCATGTGAAACCGCCTAAAGCATTTTCAACTGTGAATGTATGAATCTTGCTTAATCACACTTTTGTGGTGTTTTTTTTTAATTATTACTACTAAGTAGTCGTCAGCTCTGTTTGTATATCACACACTATTATGTAAGGTCCATATCATGAAAAATCAATTGCTGCAAAACAAACAAACATAACGTACAAAATTTGTAAAGAATATTAAACAACAGATCGCAAAGTTAACATTTTTAGTTTAGTTTTAGCGAATTAACCTATAATCATTAGTTATTTCTCTGCGATTCATAATTTTATAAAATCGAAATCAATTTACATACTTTCTTCTTAAACCACGGTGAAAACGGCTTATTTTACAATTAATTTCAAGTAAAAGTTGAAATAATAATTTAATTTTATACATACATATAATTATAATAAAAATTATATAACAAATTGTACATTTTATTTCATTGAATAAGTGAATATTTAATCACTTAAAATTTATTACAAATTTTAAGTAATTTTTCCCAAGTTTTCCAAATTTTTATTAAAAAAAATCCTTTTAAGACTTTCTTTTCATATAGCAATGAATATGTCTTATTTTATAATGAATGCAATGTAACATTTATAACATCCCCTCTATTAAAATAAATGAGCTTCACGCTGTATCCCGCATATAACAGGGAGGGAACCTAAAGTAAGATACTCCGTTGCCACATTCCGCCGAATTTTCGAAGTATTGCGTGTTGTGGAACACAACCCGGAATCACCTATATTGAAATATAAAATAACATTTTAACTTAATATAAAATTACGATTTCATTAAAACACTGTTTATTGTTTAAAATGTTTGTATAATCAAACTATTTCTGTATAATATAAAAAATATTAGGACACTGACATTAGTCATATAGTATCAAAAATGTGTTTACTTTGTATCCACAAAGGTACTAGACTTCTGGTAAACATCCATCGATGTAGTGGTAATGATCCAGCTATATTGAAAGAGGTTATTAGCCACACTAAATTTGAACTTCTAGGCTGAAGGTTGATGTACAGTAACTGGTATAAGTGTAGTTTGTCACTGAACCGGCGTGAACTTTCAACTTTCCTAGCAGCTATTAACTCCTTGTGTAGGAAATTATTTATATTTCTTGTTTTTGTGTTTTCGTAACTGATATTGTGTTACTGGTAATAGTAGAGACTATTTGAAGGGGATTTTCCTGGGTTTGAGTTCCGCTCTAGGATTTTTTTATTTCATATATTTTCCGCTTATAGCAAAGTCCGTTCTTCGCTCTGTACCCGATTTTGAGGTAAATTTTTTATGGCAAAATTTAACGGGAAATAGATTATTTGAATTTCAAAGGAAATGCTCATAGGAATTAATATTCTATCGTTTCTCTTTTGCGATTTTACTGGCGAAAAAATATCTGAGGAGATAAGATAGATGATTACTTATATTAAGATATAGTTCAACTACCTGGCAGAAATGCTTTTAATAATAAAATAAAAAATAATAATAACTAGCGTACTGTATTTTATTTTAAGCTGATTTATGTACCTTATCTTATCAATCAGATAAGTCTTCAAAGTCTCATGTTTGTCGTAAACAGTAAGTTTTGCTATATGTATGACAGTCTTTAAAATACTTTTGTCAATATCTTAAATATTTTTATATTAGTTAGTACTCTTTTTAAGAATCTATATTTTTTCTCCTTGTATTTCCTACAGAATTATAAGTTTTCCTTCATATTATACCATATTGTGCGTCAATGCCTCATTGGTTTTACTAACTAAATATTAAATATATGTCTAAAGCAAATATACCGGAAAGACCTCGACCTCATTACCACCCCAGTAGACCCCAGTGACCCCATGCAAGTAACAGGTCACCGTAGCCGCGCAAATAATGCAATTGAACACCATCACAAATGATACAGCTCGTCGAACCGTCAAGTAAATATATAAGTGGATATGCAATTATAAATGTACAATATTATGTGTTAATAAAAAAATCCTTAACAGGATATAAAAAAGTGTATAAAAAAATGATGTAATGGATTTTCTTTTTAACTTAATGCTTAAGCATTATACCATAACAGAAAGAGAGAAATTAGTGTCAATACACTCCGTTCTTTGTTTTAGAACCAATAACTATCGCGTTATCAATCAGACAATTTCTATTCCACTGCGCTATAGTGGCTTAAATAAAATTTCCTGCCAACATTTTATAAAAAGAAAAACACCTACCTACCGCCCAACTTATGAAATACTACTGGGTGATTGGCGTAACTCAACGCCACCGAGTGAAGATTGAACACACACCCATCGCGTTTACACTCATATACTTTAGCGCTGCCTTTCTTCCAAAAACTGAACCATTCTTCCAAAAACTGAAAGAAAATATGGTGATATAATTATCGAAAAGCTCGATTTAATTGTAACATTTACATAAATTTCATATTTTATATAATAATATGATTATGTACTGAATTTGAGCACATCTTTATACACGTCATTTTTTATTATCTCACAGTAACAGAAAAGTTTTATATAAATTTAAATTATTAATTTCTCTAATACTAACTTGCCAGCCCAAGATTATATCAATTAAATTCAAACGACAATTTCAAAACAATACTTTAACAATTGAATAAGGGATGTAATAATAATTTCAATGTGCTACAATCGATACTGTCAACTTTCGAATGTGACGTGACGTGAATAGATAGTTAACTACCCTCTTTTGTTAACCAATTATCTGTAATAATTATTAATTAGAAACTGGCAAGTATAATATAAATAAATATATTCAAGTATAATATCTATGTAAATATATTATAATAATTATAACAACGTTATGGCATAGTTGTCCCAATTTTTGTAACTTGGACCAATAGTAATTTAATTTAAACTGGTGGAATTGGTCTCCACGACTCTATGTAAATGAAAATAAGTGAAAAGATTATGATTTAATAAAGTTTAAAAAAGAACATGTAAAATGTAACGTGACAACAAAATTCAATATCATGCATGATACTCTTCTAGTTTAGTTAATCAAAAAAATTGCAAGTTCTTTTATTTACTTTAAATTCAATTTCTGTTCAAGTTCTATTCTTTTATTTACTAAAAATCTAACCTTATTCGATATATGTATAACACAAAAATAAACAGAATGTAGCGTTACCATTGATATTCAAATATAAATGTTCCATTTCGACACAAAAAAATAAAAAATACACGTAGGTAATTTAAACGGCGTATCCAACACGATAAAATCAAAAGCACCTCAAGGTCCTAAAGCCCTAGCGAGGGTGCGCTATGGGGGCTCATGACCTAGTTTCATGGGGCTCCCAGGTACCCCATCGATCCACGGCACACCACACATATGTACAGGGGCTACTTTATTTAAGGGGAAACCCATGTAACGGAATCTAATAAAAGATTTATTGTTGTTTATAAGTTATGACACTATAGGATTGGATATTGTTTAAGCATACTAATTTGTTTATGATTAAAAAGAAAATGTATCTATTTATTTAATATTTAAAGAGTAAAATAAACTTCATAGCAAATATTTTAAAATTATATAGTAGTTTGCATGTATCTCAAAGGAACAAAAGATATTTCATAAAGAGAGACACAGATTATAAAAATAACTTTGAATGTACAGTTTTTTAAGTAAAATTAACACACACATAATTGTCTTTACTTTCATATTTCATATTTTTAACAAAAGACTATTCAATATTTAAGTTTTTCAAGCAAGTTTCCCAAAATCAACTCAATTCGAATGCCAAAACAGTTCAACTTGGGTCGGTCTCTCGTTCGGGACAGGCTGATCCAATTTACCCTTTGTCGTCGACACACAGACACCGTAAAGCGTGTTATTATGCAGTATCAGTAGGCTCTAATTATAACACACAGGTGGCTTCGACTCAAAACCTTACACAATGTTGCAAAACTAGGTTGTTTGTTGCAAAAGTAACAAAAATACAAAAAAAAAATATCTTAACTTACTTACTCTAGCTACATTTCATATGCGATTTCCTTTTAATTAAATAGAAAAAATAACTCATCAAAAAAAAAAAAAGCTAAACTTATAGATAGTTGAATCTGTTGTCAAAATCGACTGTTGACAGTATCAGTGAGATCTTATTCCATCTTAAAAGCATTGTTATCGCATCCCACCTGGCGCAACCATCCAATCTCAGACAGATGTCTCCTAGATATCTCAAGAATCACCAACCCAAGCCCCAACGGACAACAAAAGCTTTACAAACAACAGACGCGGGCGTCAGCTGCGCGGCCATCTTGCGCCGTAAAAAATAGGCCAATAACTCGATAGCGAAAAAAAGTTAAAGAAATGCCAAAGATGGCGGCAGGTGCACTGTCAGCTGCGCACGCACCTTTGTATTAATTGCTTCGGGCCATGTTTTATATTATTTTGCCGTTCGAGTCAAAGACATCGACAGATACCATTACTTTGAGTTGAGTGAACGACTTTAGTGATTATAATAACATTAATCTTGTTGCTGGTTTAAATGGTAACGTAAGTATTTGAAATTAAACTTAAGAATATTTCAATTTTAAATATAGTTCTTCTGTTAGATTTCTTCTTTTGACAGAGAAAAATACGAAATTATAAAAATAATATAATAATATAAGAAATAATTACAGAAATACAACAAAAGAAAAAAAGAAGCAAATAATTAAGGCATTACCTACCTAAGGCACATCTAAAAACAAAGTATTAAATTCGTTAATTTAAACAAGATTTATCCTTATAGGAAAATACGTAACGACAATAACGACAGTAACGACATAAATATTAATACTTGAAATGTAAAAAAATGAATATATTAATAATTTCTCTTTAAACCGTTTTTATGTCGAGGTCGACCTGTAATGAAATCTAAGACTTCAAAATTTGAACCACTTTGAAAAATTGTATCAACACAAAACTGCACATTCATACGTAGCTGATAGTAGATGACAATACAATATTATGGTCTCAACGAGCTTATGTGATGATGGAGCCAGGACATAAATATTACAACTCTTCAAGCACATTCTATTACACTTATAGGTATAACTTTGTAGAGAAGTATGATTTTTTTTAATTATACCTATATTATTATTAAACATAATTAATATTCTAATTTTCCTAAATTCCAAACCACTTTCAAAATCAATTTCAACACTTTGTAAACTCAAATTATGACATTTGCTCATATTATAAATTCTCATTAACGTATCTACAATATTATTTATACTCCAAACCATAATAAACATAATTTACTATCATCTTTACTCACATACATTACTCACATACATAAAAGGCAATAAAACTATGACTAATCGATAGAATAGAAATATTCTAACCGATAGCGAGTGCATCAGGTGGTGTTACTGACCCACCCGACACACGTGCCCGCCGCCCGCGCATCTGCCTACCTGGAGCCACTGACCGACACTTTCTTAACTTGGCAAAAAGAAACACATAGCATCTGCCCGCCCGAGGGCTGGGAATCTTGGAATTCACTAAAGGTTAGTTGAATGTTTTTCAAATTATTTTAAAATGTTGTTCTAATCAAGGTGAATATTTTATAATATTTGTAGGATTATATTTTTAGCTTCACACTGTATCCTACACATAGTAAGGTAGGCAGAGGAACCCTGGGAACCTAGAAGACACTCCTTTCCCATTAAACCACTTCCGTTCTCCACTTTTCTCTGTACTATGGAGGCATTGTGTGTTTAATTGCGGAACACAACGCCGCACTTTGTCTTGTAACCAAAGCGAAGAAATTAAAATATTAAATATTTCACGCTCCCGAGTAGGAATCGAGCCCACAACAGTCGCGTTTACAGTCGCACCCTTGTGCCCCTGCGCTACGACGGCCTGTAGGTACATACATAATATTACAAATTTTATTTTCCCAGTCTAATAAATATAGAATGTTGAAGTTTATTAAACATTAAATAAGAGAGATTCAAATATTCGAAGAATAAAGTAATAAAAATTTACTTTAAATAGAACTTTGTTGCTTGCTTATGGCATTTTTTCATTAAAGAAGCTAAACCTCAATCGCACCTTGCACTCTTGTAAATGTATCTATACAGAGAACCATGGTAATGGATCATACACTTTATTTTGTTAGTCTAGAGGTTTCAAAATGTTTTTTTTATTTTTAACATTTTTTAAAGTGTTAATCCACACTCCAGTACTACACTCCAGGACTCCAGTCAGTGATTATTTTTATACGTTTTCTAAATAAGTATTTTTTATTCATTATGCATCACCCCAGATGGGGCGGAATTCAGAAAAGACACATCTAGGCCAAAGACCAAAGCAGTCAGTTTTATTTTGTTCTCTTGCTAAGCAACATTGAACTTCCAAGCATCGACAATATGTTTTAGAAGATTGCTGGACTACCGATCTTTTGCTCTGATCTGCCTCTTACTTTTCCATTGTGACGGATATGACGCCATTATCTAGAACTTATAATTATTGTTACACACGTTTTGTCACATATAATTATTATTATAATAGATGACGAGTACAGCTACTTAAGTACTTTCCCAGTTTCTATACGAAATAATTTAATAATAAAATCACTTAATATAAAAAGGTAAAGGAATAACAGAAGAATAAGGTAACACAGATATGAAACGCATTGTTTTATTTTGAAAGTTTTAAATTTAATGCAATTTACATTTTCCATATGTATATAAATTTTATACAATTCGTAAGACTGCAACTGTACATATTAGTATATGACGCGTCAAATCCTAGCACTTCTCTTTATATATTTTTCTTTGCCTCTAAGTTAAGGTTATCAGTTCATCATATTGTTGCTGTATACAAAATATAAACAGGACACACGTGTATGATATTTCATTTTTTTTATAAAACAAAAAAGTTATAACAAATAAATTAATATAATAAAAAAAGTTTTTATAAACGATTACTGTAACTATAATCATATAATTTAAAGTAGACATGCAAAATTAAAGAGATTTAATTGTTATATCGAAATCTTATTCAAAAAATATTATTTTTAAATATGTACATACAATATTTGTTTCAGACGCCATCTACTGAGCATTTCATTAACTAAAAAAAAATTAAATCAGCTTTACGCTGTATCCCGCAAACGTGGGCAAAGAGAACCTAGTGTTAAGACACCCCGTTCCCCACTTCCCGCCGAATTCTGGAGGCATTGCGTGCTGAGTAGCGGAACTCAACGCTACCCTTGCCTCGACACCAAAGCGAAGGAATGGAAATATAAATTTTAATAAATATTTCATTTCCTCGAGTGGCGATCGAACCCACAACCAGTCGTATTTACAGTCACACTTTGTGCCCCTGCGCCAAGACCGACCTCATTCATTTCATTAATTAATATATATTTTAAAATAAAGTTAAAGCATATAAAAATCATAAAGAAATTATCCTTTACCCTTTATTCATCACTGAGCTTATATGTGTATAACAACTTAAAAATGGTTTCCGGCTGTGATTCCGTTTAATAATTTATAGTTACATATTAACTGATTTTAGCGATGACATTTATATCAGTAGATTCACTAAATCTACTAAAATTTTGTTTCATTGTTTAAATTCATACTGTATAAATTATTAAAAGTAGCTAGATTCAAAACTGATCTATTTAATCATTGATGTCTTGATTTCAAAATTTTATCTAAAGAAAGCAGGTTCAATTTCACTTTGTTGAAAATTTTTACGTAAAACGAAAAAAAAAATATCTTACTCGTGTGTCCTTAGGCAAGTTTTTACATTGTATGCTCTACATGGGCACTATGATCTCACGTTACATACATTATTAACTAAAGGGCGCCATATTTTGCATTATTTATATGTTATAATAATACCTAATATAAATAAAAAGAAACTAAAGCATTAAATATAAAAGAAACGCATCGAACATATACGTTCACGGTTACAAATTATTTAAAATTATTATGAAATATAATTTTTCAGCGTCGTCCATACAAAAGCTCCGAAATGATGAAAGGTATGGGTAGAATTAAAATTACAATTATTTTCCAGAAGATGGCACTTTTCAGCATTTCAAATAGTTACTTACTAGCTGTTATCTGTGGATTCAATGTAAAATGAAAAAAATAATAATTATATAGTCTTTAGCCCTGACTAGTCTTGAGCCACGACAAATGGACTATCTAACAAAAAAAACGAACAAGTAGTAGTTTCTGAGATTATCGCGCTTGCGTCAAATAATATTTTTAGTTATTAACCATTATTAATAACAGTGTTTTAAGGAAAACTACAAATCATGCACAGTATGGCGTCACTTATGCAATTTAGATATAAATACGTCACATCTAAGGGAATGTCGCTAAATATATCTACCGTTACCAAACAGGTACATTTGCTTGTGTTCTAATAAAATACAATTTCAAATTTTACCTCCATAGGTATATTAAACTAAGCACTAAGACATCAGTCTTTGGTGTCGTATATTCGTTAGATTTAAAATTTGAAATGCATAATAAAAATGCTCTACCAGCTAATGTCTAGTTAATATAATAAATAGAAATAGTTTGTGCTTGTTTTTTTTTTACTATAAAAATATATTACAACCACAGTGTAATTATAAAAAAAATTAACTACCCTCTTGGTTTTTAAAAAAAAGAAGCAAATCAAAAAAAATATATTTTTTATAAATCTAATAACCACAAACAAAAATGTTAATTATTTTTTAACTGATATACATTAGTTAGTAGAAATGTGTAGATATATTTTTGCTAACTTAATATCAATTAAAAACTAATTGGCATTTCTGTAAGTTCTTTCACATTTTCAACCAGTAGAGCATTCTGAACAAGTATTTTAACTTTTATTATAGGAACTATAATTAGAGCTAGTATTTAGCAACGTGTGAACAGTGTAGTTTCGTCGAACAACCGCATTTCAATATGTGAATATAATATTTAGAAAATATCATCTGTTATGGAGAAATGAAATGATTATATACACACAAAAACGATGTATACGTAAATCCTAAGATTTAAGGGAAAAAATAGTATATTTTTTTATCTCCGGAATATTTGTTATCTATATAGATATCCTCCATATAGCAGGTTAGACAGAGACAACAAAGTGTCAAACATAGACACTTCAATTTCTACTAAAGATATGAGCTTAAAATTATCATGTAATAATTTTTTTGTGGCTAAAATCTCTATTTCTATGCTATGATACTAATCATAGAAATTAAAAATAATTCATTCCAAGTGTGAATCGAACCCGTCGCGTTTACAGTCACACGCTTTTGCGACTGTGCCACAAAGGCCTCAAATTTTCATACGTTTTCTAAAAGATTATTTTATCTTTAGTGTGGAATAATAGTTCAGAAATGTCAAAAATCTTAGGATTTTCGCTCATGCTCTTTTACATGATATTTTAAATTTAAATAAAATATATTTTTAATTTACATTTTAATTATAATGTTAAAAGGAACAACAAATTATTGATTGTATAATTTTTGATTATTTTGTTTATATAAAGTTTCAAACTTAATAAGTTTTTATTTATGAAATAAATTTACATCTTTTTATTTATGTTACATATGACTAAAATAATATGCTTCATTTTCTAATTTAGAAAATGAAGTATATGATTACTATGAAATTTTCACTCAAAGCTCATAAATAAAATATTTTAAAACATTTGTTACTTGTCTCTCCCAATATAATAATACAAAAAATATATTTTACTTAAACAAAATATTTTCTAGAGAATATATAAATAATTTACGCTATACAATGATATTCTTCCGATGTTTCGTGGCCACTTTGAAGTTAGTCTTTTTAAATTTAACCCAAATAAATATACATTATATTTGGAAAGGAAATTATGAATAATTAGAAAAATCCTTAAATCAAATCCGCGTAGCCATCTACAGCTTACTTCAGGGCGGCTACGACTCGTCGACAGTACTGTGCTCATGAGGTTATTAAAAAAATAACATTTCATTAGTTTATAAACTATTATTACTTTTAAATATATATTTTGATGTAACATGTATGTGTTATGATCAATAGTCAAATTTTATGGCTACTCTGAATTTAGCTTTAATTTTTGTGCATTTGTATTTTACGTTTATTATGCAAAATATCAATTAGACCACAATACACACTAAGATACGTTTTTTTAGAAAATGAATAAAATCAGAGAACCAAATGAAAATGATCTCTTCATTTTCATTTGGTCCTCCGAGTTCTTTAATTCACTTCACCAACATCATGTTGTATGGAGGACATCCAATTAAAATATGGTTGTTTTCATAATATTCCTTTCCTCTTTAAAAAAAATATACAAAATTTATTGTTTCCAAAATAGAAGGTGTAATGACTTTCCATATAATAAAATAAATCATATTTTACTTTTAAAAATTTTCATCATTTGTAATATTTCATTACACTGACATATTAATATGGTTATATTCAAAGCAACCATAAATTGACCAAGCTATATCGTCGTAAAGTACAGTCAACGAAAATTTTATTTTTTAGGATTTTCCTTACTTTTGATTATTTAATTTCTTTAGAAAAAATCGAGAAAATCTAACTGCAGGGTGGCCACGACTCGCCGACCATACTGTATGGTCCACTGAACTTGTAATCTACATTGATTCTTATGCATCAAATGAATTTACGTGAAGTTACCTAAATTATAAATAATGATTTTTTTAATGGACTGAAAAAATATTTTATATATATTTCTATGGAATATTTATGTTTATGGAAGAAACTAGATTAAACAATCATTGCAAGAGACAGACATGACAGTATTACAGTCCATTTAAAACATTATATACATACTTTTTATTCTTTATGCATCTTTTCTTTTCTTATAAAGAATCTGTCATACTGTCTTACTGTCTATATGTGTACTATAATATATTTATATAAGTGAATTGAGTAATTTATTTAGCTAACCAGCATTATATGCTGATAAAACTAAAAATTAAAAGTACATGAGTCATCCAAAAAAATTTTAATACATCAACTAAAGCAGATACTTACAATATTTACATAATTTACATGAAATAAGTGGTAAAGCTATATAGAAGAATAGTAGTATTACTAAAGTAGCTGCTTGAGGTTTCAACAGTGTTTTAATCTTAGATTATGCCTCATATTGGCATAACAGTCAACATTTGAACTGTATTCATGAGAGATGATGATTTAAAAGACAAACATACAAAATCATTTACATTAAGTAAAAGATAGAAAATAGGTCAAAATCTTTGCAGATACCAAGAGTTTTATAGTAAAATATTTTGTTTTTGCTACAAAACTTGGTTTAATTTCTTTTACAGCAAATATGCTTTAAAAGAAATTAAAGGTGTCACTATTCACTTTAATTCTATATATACATGCAACAATATATCTATATGGACTGGACAAACGGACAGACAGCCCTTGATAAGGATAATGAATTTATATCAAGAAACAGTTTTATATAAATTAACACTATTAAAACTTGCAGCCATACTTTTAATGACTTATACAATTTAAATTATAAATGACTTTATAATAATTTACAGTGTTGCAATATAAATAAAAGAAGTAACTTTTAATGATTAAATAAAAATTTGCACATCTTTGTAGAAACTACTAAATAACATTTTCATCATTTAGTAATTGTATTTAAAAAAACCAACTAAAAGAAAGATTTGAATTGCAACTGTCACAAATGGTTCCATGTTCCCATCACAGTGTTGCCAGCATCTTAAACACCACAATTAAATAAAGAATTAATGATTGTCTCTTATTTGCTTTTTGATACAAAACAAAATAAGTCACTATAAATACACCAAAATAAGCATATCACTTTGGTAGCTGGCAACACTAGTCACATCACATGTCACAGGACATCACTATCACAGACACTTAGTCGCAATCCATATCAGTGTTGTACTGTCGATCCCTATCATTGTTGACAGAGGAGTTGGATCCAGTAGAACTGCTGGACCTGTTCTGCGGTGCCCATATTCCACCAGTAGTGATGGAGGAGGCAGGTGAAGAGGATGTACTGGTGTCATTGAATGAATCCCACTGGGTTTGGAACCGTCGGAACACACCGGGATGGCGTCCGGCTGCTCGTCGTATGACTACACGAGGTGCTGTGGGATAAATAAGGAAGTATTAACAAAAATGTTGTTGTAACGCCGCCACACTGTATCCGAATGTAAACGCGACTGTGGTGGATTCGGTTTCCATTCGGGAAAGCGAATGATTGTCATTTTCTCACTTAAATAAAAAGACAATGGTGGCATTGAGTTCCATTGACCAGGCAACATCCCGAAAATATAATTAAACTTGTCTATGAAGTGTTTTAAAACTAGGTACTCTCTGTTTGCTCAGTTATATGCGGCACACTGTGTGAAACTCTTTTTCATTTTCGTCCATAACATTAGGTTCTCTCTGTTGTGTCTTGTTTTATGTAGGACAAAGACAAAGCAAAAACAAAATATCAAATTGTGTAATTCAAAATATTTTTTATTGAAATAAAATTTTGCAAGGCACTTTGTAATTACAATAAACTTATCCTACAGTTAAAGAAAACAAACATTACCATTTTTTATGGACATTACCATTATTTAAGTAAATTATATATATATATACAACGACGCGTCACGCGTCGGGTGTCTGTGCATAAAAAATTGTAAAAAATTGTAAAATAGAAGTAAAATGTCTCAAAAAGTGCTAGAAAATCTAATACGCGATCTACAAAAGACAGTGTTGGGTTTATCTGAAAAGATTAGCAGCCTGGAAAGCAAGATTGATGATCAGAATGTAATAATAGATAGTCAAATGGTCATTATATCTCAGCTAAAGTGTTATCAAAAATCATCGATTACCCCCGAGGAATCAAAGAAAAATTTAGAAAAAAAAGCGCTGCAGCGACCCGTTCGACAAGCTCGCCTAAAAACTGCGTCAGGTGATCCGGACGCTTTAAAGCGCTGCCGAGAACTATCAGAGGTAAACCAATCGAGTAATAACGATAATTCTAACGACATTCATACAAGTGAGACTACAAAGACACCAACGGAACTCGCGACTATACAAAATAACATTTCTCAAATTAATAATTCGCACGTTAGTGTTACCAATGATGTGGAAAGTAACGAGAATAACTGGAAAAAAGTACACTATCGTTCCAGAACAAATAAACGGCAAGTTATTCGAGGGAGTGGGACCCTTTATAAATAAACAACCAATGAGAGTTGAAAATTTA
>JAAIXJ010001779.1:191957-295065 GCA_013403705.1 Heliconius hermathena | reverse complement strand
AAAAAAAAATCAGCAGTTCCATACATCATTGTCGAGAATATAATCGAGACTAGCCTGAAAAGTATTTTTTTTAAATAATGTACAGGAGTCATTTCAAACTAAACTAAACTTCTGCTTATATAACTAATAAAACATGATATTTATGTATATATTATATACACCTATGTACAACATCAATATTCAGTATGCGTAATACACAGTACTATACAATATGGATAAAGAATTATCTGGTAATATTTAAACTTGCTAAAGATTATATTAAAAAAAATATTGGGTAATTATAAAAATCTGTTTTGAGGTACAAAAAATTAACATCTGGTATCCCTTTGCCAATAGTGTTACGGTGCGTCAGTGTGACCGCTACGTCCTTACAGAAAATTCGTACCCACACATCCTTATAAGTACAATCGAGCTCACACGCTATATATATATATATATATATATATATATATATATATATATCTCTTTTAGAAAACATATTAAAATTTAAACATAGGATTTGAAATTGCACCATTCAGAAACCCTCCCACTATGTTTCAATTATTTTCAAAGTATTTTTCTTTCTTAAATGTAGAATAACATTAAAAGTTTTAAAAAAAACTACATACATATCCTTATCTGTCCTTCACCAATGGTAGTAGTTGTGGGTGTGGCACTAATAGTAGTACTGCTAGTAGTTGTTGTAGTAGTAGTCGCCGGTGTAGCAGCAGCTGTGGATACCTCCTCAGGGGGCAACAAGGATCTGCGACATATTGGACAGGTTGCGTGGAGCTGGAGCCAGGGTGTGATGCAGGTCTGGTGGAATACATGTTCACATTCCAAGCGGGATGTTGTTTCACCTGAGAATAGATGTTTTGATGTTTATTATTGAATGTGTTGTAAGGTTGATGAGTCGAGCGCAGATTAGATTTTTCTTTGTTATTACATTTAAAAATATAAATCACATTCAAATAATAAATCAATTGTAATTTTCATGATTTGTTACTAAGCATTAAGTTCTGCCACACAGCATGGAATGTCTTAAAAATTCCGGGAGCAGTCTTAAAACTAGATTCCCTCTGCCTACCCTTCTAGACGCAGAAAACGGCGTGAAGCCAAAAGACATAAAGCCAATTGGAAATTGGGTCCAGAATGTTAAAAAAAATGTAATTGACCTAATTATTCTATTATAATAAAGAAATACAAACCCAATTGGAAATTCTCCCAACAGACTGAGCATGCTGTATTAGCGTTAGCCTGTTCCTCTGTCACTTGTTCAGTTGGCAGGGTGGCTAACCTTTCACGAGGTAGCGGCGGTGGTCCAGAGTGTTCTAATTGGCCGAGGAGCTGAGTCACTACTGCGTCCAAGCCTAAAAGGTAATTATTAAACAGTGAATTATAGCTTTATAGTTCTTCTATTAAATACAGTTAATGTTTAATAACTAATAAAATTTTATTGTACGGAAAAAATGTAGAGTACACGCCGCCCTGATGTTAGCTGTAAATGGCTGCGCAAATTTCATTTTTAATTTTTCCGTACTTTTGATAATTCTCCTACCGATTATACATACAATATGCAAAAGTCCTGAAGCCTAACTTCAAGGCGGCCCCGACATATCAGCACTAATGTACCAAAACCACAATGTAGTGTGGTCAGATACTTCCCAACTGTACGATAATGATACGTGCGATAATAATTATTACTTTCTTTATCTTTAAAATAAACAATTATTAATAATTCATTATTTCTTAACTTAGTAAAATATTCAGTTTTAAATGTTTATGACATAATTAAATAACAAAAATGATTTAATGAAAAATTCTAATACTAACATATAGTAATTTTGTGGTAGTAGTATGTATTTATGTTAATTAATTAAATGAATAATCTCACAATCCCCTCAAACACAAGCCAACCACTACAAAGGCGCTCTAGCTATCATGGCGCCGGCTGGAGACCTACTGCCAGTTATTTATCATCCATAGAATCCTCTTTACGTGAGTATTGATTAGCGGAACAGCATATTGTACGTTAAATGGCGGAAACAATTGATTAACTCGAGTGGAAATTGAACCCACAACTACCGCATTTACAGTCACACACAATAATATTAAATGAGAACATTATGTGACTTTGTGAAGATGGATGGATGTTTGTTTCATTTTTACGCAAAAACTACGAAACTTTACAATAATATAGATTATATATTAGAATAACACATAGGCATAATGTAAAAACTTGTACAATTGTACAATTAATTGTACAATAAAACAATTAAGTTTAAGCGAGCGAGGCGGCGGGCGAGCCGCGGGTGACTGGCTGGGTCATCAAATATATATGGTATTGTACCATCTCCTCCTAACACAGTCTCCCAATGTGCCGACCATTACGAATGGTGGGCCAGCTCGAGCCAACGACCACCTGTTATCCATACAAGCTTATCCATGAGAATATTGAGTATCATAACTTCATACAGAACAAATATACACAAAAGTAGGAATTAAATTCACAATCCTTACATTACAAAACTAGTATATACAAACGTATGTGGCATCGTACCATCTCCCCCGAACACATAGTCTCCTGGTGTGCCAACCAGGACAAAAGGTGCTCCAGCTGTCATGGCACCGGCTGGAGGCCGGCCACCACCTATCATCCATACAAGCTCCTCCATGAGGGTGGGTCTCCTCGCTGTGCCTGTGTTAGGAGCGTTACTAGTAGACGATCCATTGGCTGCGGTGGGATTTGTACCACTGAGAAAATAACCATGTGATATATATATCTAATGATTGTTGTCTAATCAAAACTATAAATATACAGATCTCAGTTAAAAATCGTTGTGTAATGAAAAACTCACCGTAAACGACCACCAGACATTAAAAATGCTAAATCATTCAACATTGGAGGTGTACTCTGAAAAATAAAAATCATTATTTAAAAAAAAAAAAAATCGAGGCCAAAAAATTGAGGCCGGTCGTGGCGCAGCGGCACGAGGTGTGACTGCAAAACCGACTGGTTGTGGGTTCGATCCCCACTCGAGGAGATGAAATATTTACTTAAATTTATATTTCCATTTCTTCGCTCTGGTGTCGAGGTTAAGCGCGGCGTTGAGTTCTGCCACTCAACACGCAATGCCTCCAGAATTCGGCAGAAAGTGGGGAACGGAGTGTCTTAACACTAGGTTCCCTCTGCCTACCCTGCTGTGTGCGGGATACAGCGTGAAGCTAATTTTAAAAATCATTATTTAATATTAATAAATGGAATTACAAATTCTTGCACATTTATTTCTTTAAATTATTGTAATACTCTGTTTTTCTTTTTATTTGTGTAATAAACTATTATTATTATTATTCTTAAATCATAAATAAAATAAATAGGATTCACGCTGTAAATAAAATAAATCAGATTCCCGCACGCAGCAGGGTAGGCAGAAGAGCAGAGGAGCCTAGTATTAAGACACTTACTTCCCACTCTCCGCCGAAATCTGGAGGCATTGTGTGTTGAGTGGCGGAACTCAACGCCGCGCTTTGCCTCGACACCAGAGTGAAGAAATGGAAACATTAAATGTTTAAATGTAAATAAATACTCATTTCCTCGAGTGAGGTTCGAACCCACAACCATTCGCGTTTACAAACACACCTTGTGCCCCTGCGCCACGACTGGCCTCAAATTATTCTTAATGCATATTGCTTTATGAAAATATGAAAATGATATCATATTTTAAAACATTTTAGGTCCTTACACATGAAATTGGCGTTTCGTCGTGCTGGCCACTTAGACACAAATTTCACAAATTTCTCCACTTTGGTTAGGAATTCATAATTTAAATTTATACAGCTATTTTACACACGTATTTGTGTATCGTTAACCGTCATTCGTCGTGTTTTTCTATTTACGTCACTTACTCAGTTTACAAAATGGAAAACTTGAAATATCGCGTTATTTACAACTACGAGTTCCACCGTGGCACCAGTGCTGCGGAAACGACTCGAAGGGTTAATAATGTTTGCGGCCGTCGTATCATTAAAAGAAAACACGGTGCCTTTTGGGTTCCATCGTAGTTCTGGAAATTTCGACCAAGAACAAGGCCCGTGGACGGCAGGAGACGCAAGTTGATAATGAAGTATTAAAGGATATTGTGGAAGCGGATCCATCGCAAACCAGTCCGAGTTAGCTGCGGTGTAAGTGATATAACTGTTTTAGTCCATTTGAAGCAAATTGGGAAGATGAAAGGTACCTTACGAATTGAATGAAGCAAACCGGCAAACGCGCGACGACTGTTGCGTCACATTACTTAACCGGCACAATAATGAAGGGTTTTTAAATCGAACCTATGATAAAAAGTGGATTCTCTACGATAATCCCAAGCGCTTATCGCAATGGCTAAACCTTTGCAAGGCAGCCAAATTCTGTCTCAAGCGAAAGTTGATCCAAAAAAAATATCTAAGCGTTTGGAGAACTAGTGCTTACAGGCAAACGTCTATTGTCAACAATTGCACACCACAATAGAAAAGTTAGCTGCTAAACAACCGCTACACACACTGCACAACAGTCGGCTACCAAATTAGAAGAGCTTTAATTGGAATGTCTAAAACATCCACTGTACTTCCCGGAGCTTGCTCCAATAGATTACTATTTTTTTTTTTTCAAAATTTGAATAACTTCTTACAAGGCAAAAAAAAAAACTCCGATGGGGCAGTCAAAACCACCTTCAAAGATTCTATTAGTCCGAATCGTTAGTAAAGGGATCAATGAACTACGAGATGACAAAAGTGCATAGATAACATTTATATTAAAAAATATTCGACTTTTTGTTCTTCTCATACCAATTGCCAATTTCATATGTAAGGACCTAATATATGTATTTTAGCTTCACACTGTATTGTATTACTATTACACAGCAGGATAAGCAGACAAAATGTGTCAAGACATTCTCCATTTTCTGCCCAAATTAAATTGACTACATGATAGATGACGTAATTTACTGCTGCGCTTTATCGAAAATATCAAAGAAAGACATAGGTCTAAGAAGTAAAACTTCACCACACCACATTACATTACAAACAGTTGGACCATGATTGGCTCAAATACAATTAAAAGATTAATATGTATCATTGCTGTAAGCGTGCGACTGTAAACATGACGGTTGTGGGTTTGATTTCAGGGGATGAATAAATATTTTCATTTCCTCTTTCTAGTGACAAGGCAAAGCGTAAAGCAAAAAATATTATAATACATAACTAATATCACAGGAAAATAAATTGTTTCCTTATCTTTACATTAAACGCAAACATAACATTTCTATGATAATAGACACAGATAAGGATCTAAACATTTTATTAAAAGATTTCTTTGCATTGTTCAATTAAAACAATAAATATTAGAATGTATGAACTATTGCAATTTTTATAGCAATGTTTAATTAATATATTAAAGACATCTGCCTGCCTCGAACTATCATCAGTTCAGTTCTCAAACATACTTCAAAGGTGGCACAAGCTTTATAACATTTCAAATTAATATCGGTAGAAAGTGGAGCTCTGCATGTAATAATATTTATATGTAATAAAATGTCTATGCAATATGATATATTGTAAACTAGAAATAATGGGAGTCCATAACAGCACACTATATCATCAAATTCAATTTGTTGGTTGTTTATTAGGTTGTTTTTGATGTAAAAAAAAAACTTTTTGTTTATGGTAACTCCATAGAATGACACAAAAAGTACAGACACTTTTGGTATTGCTACATAGACACTATAACTTAAACATAAAAATCAATATTTACCCTAACTCTTTGGACTTCATCTGAATCATCTAAGTTGCTCATATCATCAATATTGCTCATATCATCAATGTTACTCATATCAGCATCACTGTAGTCATCACTGGATATAGCTATAGCTTCTGCTGCTTCATCCAGCTGTTCAATAAAACCACCTTCACAGTATGGACATGTATAGTCCTGAAAAATATAAATACATATCTTATTTTATATCTCCATCCTGTATCCTATATATAGATCATAGGCAATAGGAAAGTGTAAAAACAATTTCCCCATGCAGTGTCCAACTTTTGAGATATTGGATGTTGAGTGGCATAACTTAAGACCCCATTTTGTCTTGTTACCAGAAATTAAAAGAAAATAATTCATTACAGAGTGGGAATTGAGCCCACAACTATCATATTTATAGTAAGACACTATCATTGCACCACAACAACAAATGTGGTATAGTATGGTTCTTTGATTATGGCAATCTGTATGTGTCACATTGTTTAGAGATAACACGAAGAAAGTAAGGTAAGGTATGGTAAAAAAAGAGATAATGTAACACATTAGAAATCATGTTAAAAAAATATCCAGTTAAAGATTTTTAACTGGATATTTTACAAATAAATATAGAAATAAGTTAACTTTTAAACATGTTTTATTTCAAATAAATAAATAAATATATTTTTTTTTCCATTTGGATCTACTATTTTAGAAGATCAACAATATTTTTATAAAATTCATAATTAAGATAGGATATTTTATGTTTGAATTTACAAGGATGGTATATAAAACATATAAAGCTTACAATTTTCCGCATAACTAACAACATTTTGGAAATGGAAAATGATTCATAAATATATATTTTTAAATAGTATCTATTATTAAAAATGTATAACGATTTATCAAATGAAAAACAATATTACGATGATGTAACTTTGTGTAAATCTGCAGAATATTGTCGTGGTGCGTAATAAGTATTTTATTATTACTGTTGATTATCACGAGCTAAGTGCGTATCATAATTTCACACCGGTTGCACCAATAGAAATTGATAAAATTTAATTATACAAAAGGTTCCACTAGGATGCGACAATTTTAAGGCGTGACCTTGACATACTGTAGCGGGTCATCAATATAATTGGAAATTCCAATATAAATGTTGGATTTATAGTCCTAATATACTATTGATTTTTACCTGCAGAACATCTTCAAATTCAACAAGACACCTGTGGCAGAAGAAACGAGTAGCTGGTCTACGCTCTACCACTGCATCAGCCATTGTTACTATTTATTTAGGGTTACACCAATAAATACAAAATAAAATAAATTATACTACAGAACTATGCTTTCAATCAATGAACAAAAATTTATCGTTCGCCATTTTTTAAGACATGCACACAGTCATAACTTTTTAAGATACAGATTGTATTAAAATTGCACAGACTATAAAAAGATCACAGATAATGTAACATTTGTATCTTTTTTTATATATTATCAAACCACCTTATAGAAATATATTTTGGTAAGAAGTTAAAATATTTACAAATTAGTAGAACTTAATACTATAAAGCAAAATTGATGTATCGGTAGAGCAACAAGAGTTTCATAGCAACACTAAGTATTTTTTTTTATTGAAGTAAAGCGTAAGAGGCAACACTTAAATATCTGTCGTTGCGTCGGAATATCATGATACTATCGATAAACATATAATTTTGTGTAATACTTTATTTTCATGCAAAAATTGTTGAAATGACTTTCATCTAATATCTTTAAATGTGTACTTTAACTTATTTGCTAACAATTTGAAAATGAGTATTAAAAATGATTCCTTTAGTTCGTAATCTATGCGTGTAATATTTGTGAGGATGATTGTTATCAAATCTGAGTGAAATAAATCCAAATCATGTGGATATCTCCTAAACGTATTACTTACCAACATTTATATTACCTAGTGTAAATTATTATATTATATTTAATCGGATAATTCACTTAGTAAAAGGTAAAGTGGGTCAACAGTGGGTATTATAATCAAACCATATTGATTACAATGAATGAGAAAAAGTTAGTGCACAATTTCACGAGCTACATAACACCTAAGGTATGTCAAATTATAAAATTAAAAAATAGAATAAAATTTTTGAGAATATATGTATTTTTGAGAATATACTAAATATATAAAATGTTATATTTTCATTTTTGTAATAAATTAAATAAGAATAATATTATTTGATTTCAGCCTGCTGATAAAAATGGTTCAGTCCAGGAATTGAAACCAAAGCTTCTAAATGGTAAGCTTTTTTTTCTAATAAGAAATCAATCAGTTGAAATAAGAAAGCTTCATGAAATGAAATATTTTTGATTATTTGAATAAAGAAAGATATGAAGTATGTTAAAACTAACTGAAAATAAGTTTTCAATATTTTAATCAAGAAATGTTTTATATTTCCTAACTTACAAACTGGGATATTTTCTTAAGGATATGTTAATTGACAAACCAGTTAACTCCATCTGTGTGAAATTCACAAGAGATGCTGAAAACATTACGTTATTTTTTGTAGAGCACTTTAAAAGAAAAATAGATTGTCTTAAATATACAGTTTAATATATTATCTACCAACATCATTTATGTTTCTTAATAAGTCGTCTGCAAATAATATTGTAATGTTTTAATCATCTCTTATAAATTTCACACAAGTTACATTATATATGGTATTAATAAAGACGATTTGGACTTGAATTTCAAAATGCTTTGTGATTAATTGGTAGTATTAAAATTCCAAGATACTTCATTTAAAGAACCATGTAAGTTAAGGAAGCCTTACTTCATGACTTTGGGTTTGCTTAATTATGATTAATTCAATTATCCATGGATGATTGAATTTCCTTGTTTGCCACCTTCTTTATAATAGCAAATACTTTTTTTATTATAAGTGAATAATTTATGCTGTATGTTTTCTAGTTTTCCTAGGTCATTACATTTTTATCTATCAAAGCTTAATAGCTATGTTCCCTGAGGTTAACCTTTTATGGGCCATTAGTAACATAATAGTAATTTGTGTAATATCTTTTAGTAACTTCTATATATATTTATTGTAGAGTTGTATTAAATTGTTATTTTTCATGAACTACTTAGATTTACCAACTATAAATTTATTTTAATTTTTTTTCACTATGGTGACAAGACAAAGTATGACATTAAGTACCACAACTCAACACAATGTCTCAATAATTGCATACTGCATGGGGGAACAGAGTGTATCATTGCTAGATTCCATGCATCTACTCTCCTGTACAGGGTATGAAATAAAAAAAAACATATTTTTTTTAAATTATTATAGAACATTTTTTTTCTGATTAATAGTTAACTTTACCATAAGATGTTATGAATTACAAAAAGTGACCAGTCACTATAATTCCATACTAAATTATTACATTGTATACAAATATTATAAAGATGAAGAATTTCCTTAGTAGAATGTGCAAATCTCAAGGCTATAGACTACTAAACTCATTTTAAAGTAACTGACTACTACCACACTCCATGTCAGGTCTGAATTTCCTCGATTGCTTACAACTCTTAGGTCTGTATTCATAAACCGCTTTCAACTCTGAGATCAATCTTGAGATTTTCTTTCATTGATTAAAATTTATAAATGAAAATGACATCTCAAAATCGATCTCAGAGTTGAGAGCCTTATAAATATATAGGCCTTTGTTATTTATCTATTTGATTACTAAATTAAGACTTAGTATCCTAAGTGAACCAATTTCAAATACAGGTAATATATAAAACACAGTACAAATAATAACTTTCATTGAGGCCAGTCGTGGCACAAGGTGTGACTGTAAAACCGACTGGTTGTGGGTTCGATCCCCACTCGAGCAGATGAAATATTTACTTAAATTCATATTTCCATTTCTTCGCTCTGGTTTCGGGGACAAGCGCGGCGTTGAGTTCTGCCACTCAACACGCAATGCCTCCAGAATTCGGCAAAAAGTGGGGAACGGAGTGTCCTAAAACTCTAGGTTCCCTCTGCCTACCCTGCAGTGTACGGGATACAGCGTGAAGCTGATTTATTTTACAAGTAATATCAACAAGTTACCACATTTCAGTGATGATGTAAATGACAATAATAACTCAATTACGTATGCGCTGCGTGCGGCTAACTGTATCTCCATTTATGTAGAGATCCGTACATGAAATATTGCTATAGAATTATAGACTTTATGCTAGTATTAAATATGACCGATAATTGATTGTTGCTTAATAGAATCATATTTGTTTTAACGCTAGAAAAATTAACAAAGGGTCCCCCATTCGCGACTTGATAGCGTTATGTTGTTTGCGTTTTGTGATATGGGTGCTTTGAGGCCAGGTGCGTTTTTTTTAAGTTACGGTTTTTTTTTATTATTTTAAGTTATAGATAATATTGTTGCAAATTTCAGACTGTATACGATGTGTGATAGTTCGCATTTCATATAAAGAAATGTTTCACAAATATTATCTATTTCAATTTAATGAAGTAGTACCTAAATTAATTAATTAAGTAATTAGTATATAATTATACTATAGTAATTTCAAAGTTTATTTTATTAAATTAGACATTTAAAAAAAATATGATTAAATAATGATGAGTGAACCATACGCTTGATAATATGAGTTCCATCCATCCATTTATTTATTTACTTAAACGAAAAAAAATATCACAAAAACCCATTTTCCCTTCTTTGCACAGTAACAGGTTATTCACATTTCACAACTCACCCGCTAAGTGTATATACTAAAAATAGTTTCAACAAGAATTCCCCGAATTTATGTTCCATAATTGTATATGATATATTATCCTTGTGTCGATTCTTACGCATCTGCTCTAAGCCCGGGCCTCGGGGAATAACTTTAGTCACCGCGAAAATATTTCGGTCGTCGTCTCTTAGGAGTTTTAAAAAAAATAAATTGATGTTAAAGTAATTTTATAAACACTTGCTTTTTTTGTTATAGTTTTTGTTTTATTGTAGAGTAAAAACGTCATAGCGTTCTTATATTTTACGGAATTTTATAATTCTTTTTTTGAAAAATCTATTCTATAATTCTTTTTATTTTATAAGTCTGAGATATTTTGTTCTATGTGTTGTGTATGTTTGTCTATGTTCTGTGATGCTTATTTCATATTGCATTTATTTATTTTGGTTTTTCCATTCACATAAATCACTATGTTAAGTTCTTTTACTCAACATCTAATGTCTTCAATTCAACCACTTGAATCCACTTGAGGGCTTTCCACAAAGCGGAGAACGTAGTGTCTTGACACTGTATCTTATCTGCCTGCTATATGGATTGAAGACTTCTATATACTAAGCAAATATATACGTAGCTATTACATAACAATGAACACTTTCTTATATATATCCGGTGTACGGATACCAAGGTATCGCATATCAGTGTAAATAAACTTATATCCTATTGCTCGTACTTACCTACTTCAAAAATGGTTAACTGTGTAAAGATTATAATTTTTCTTATCTGTTTGGTTACTATATATTATAAATAAAACTAGTTTTAACAAATATATTATAATATAATAAGGACAAGTAATGATGGAAGTCTTTGTACAGTTAAAATGTGTCTGATTTAACATAATAGCGGGGTTCGAATTCCACTGGAATGTTTATTTTCATATTTTGAATCTTTATCCTAGGTCCAGTTAAGCAAAGTACAGCGTTAAAATCTGTAAGAGAAGAATGTAGTGACATATATATATATAGTACTACATTTCCTCTCACTTATCCCCAAGTTGTACAGGTGCTACGTAACATAAAAAAATTGTAAAGACCATTTTGTAATTAAATCAACACTTACTTTAATATAAATAAACATACTATATATACCTACTATATGATAAAAGAGCAATGATCCATATGCATTTTATAAAACCAGATGACTAATAACAGTCGGCAGCTTCACCTGTCGCTGAATTACTTGCATACTTCTACCTTGTACCCAACTGTTACGACGAAATGCTATAAATAATCAATATAGAGAGGCTGGTCGTGCGACTATAAACGTGACAGGTCGTGGGTTCGACTTCCACTAGATGAAATGGAATATTAAATATTTTCAATGCGGAAGGTGGGATTGGAAGTGTTTTAATGGGAGCAGAGTGTCTTAACGCTAGATTTCCAGGTGTCCTGTCCTTATTTCTGCAATCTTCAGGATACAGCTTGAAGCTAAAAAAAATACATAGTCGTAAACTACGACTTTAAATAATTAACAGACAAAACGCAGAACTCCACGCCGCGATCTGTCCTGCCAAAGCGGGAAAATAAACATAATCTCAATTCCACGAGTAGCTTCTGATCGAACACATCAATTAAAGAGTATAAGGAAGGATATTAGGTAAAATAATTAAATTACGAAAACAAGTTATTTCGTTAATCTTAACGGTTAAATGTATTAAAAATAACTATAACAATATGATAAATAAAACAACATACAATTAAAATAGAACAAGTATGATTATAAAAATAAGAACAACAATAATAAAATAATCAACCAATATTTATTATTCTTTATAAACTATAGGTTAAGTTGAAAGGTTATATTAAACCCGGACGTCGACCGACTGTTACCAACTGCACTACACTAACAAAATAAAACTAGGGCTAAATCAGCTTCACGCTGTATCCCGCTCACAGCAGGGTAGGCAGAGGGAACTTAGTGTTAAGACACACAGAATGGCAGAACTCAACGCCGCGCTTAAAACTAGGACTAGATTTTTTAATACAGATTCTAACTGGAACGTGAACCTAATATTAATACACTGCGTTCCCACGCACCGCCCAATTTCCGAGGCATAGCGTGTTCAGCGGCGGAATTCAACGCCGCATCAACGTCAAAATACTTGACAAGAGCGAGGAAAAGATTTTAAATTTAAAGAACATACCACGTTATTGCATGACTCACTTATCGCAAGATTATTTTTCACAACAGACGTGAGCTATGCGAGACTATTTATTATTATAATCCGCTACAGATATCTATAAATCTGGTGAATGATTAACATAAAATCAGCTTCACGCTGTATCCCGCACACAGTAAGGAAGTAAGTGTCTTAACACTAGGTTCCCTCTGACCTAGTGTTAAGACGCTCCGTTTCTGATTGAGGAGGCATTGCGTGTTGAATGGCAGAATTCAACCCCGCGCTTTGCCGCGACACCAGAGTGAAGAAATGAAAATATAAAATTTGAAAATTAAATTGAAAATTGAATAAATATTTCATTACCTCGAGTGGGGATCGAACCGCAACCAGTCGATTTTGCAGTCACACTTTGTGCGCCTCTGCGCCACGACGAATGATTAATTCATTCGTCGTCGTTAGAAGTATAATATACTAACTAATACTACTAGCTTTGTCCTGCGTTCTGTTGCGTTGCCTAATGTAAATAACTATGAGGCCGAAGGAGTAGGGGGGTGCCTTGCCCACCACTTGGGCGTAGTAAGGAGGGGGGGGGGGACCCACCCCAGAATGATCTTGCGCCTACTCCAGAACTTTTACTACCAAAAAATTTTAACTGAAAAGTTAACAATACTCAAAATTCTGTTCAATGCTAAAGTCAGAAAATATCTAGATATGCTCAGGTACGACAGCTGAGGTACCTGACCGCACTGTGTATTATATTAAAATGTTAACGTGATTCAATATAGCCTATAGCCTACCTCAATAAATGGACTAACAAACAATTTGTACCTGTAGTTTCTGAGATTTGTGCGTCCAGCCTAACAAACTGTTCAGCTTTATAATATTAGTATTAATAAACATTCTGAGCACTTTTACAAATATATAACCTACAACTACTGAGTATTGTCAAACACTGCACTATTAATCGGGTTCCACAGCTAGCAAAAATATGTGATTATTTATGTACTTTTAAACTAAGTCAAAGTCACTAAAAAGAACCTTAGAAGAAATTAATAAAAATTTAGCACGTTAGTTAGTCAGTTAGGGAGTCTCTACGCACACACAGTTTTAGGCGACGACTGCAGTAGTCTATAACTAAAAAATAATTTGATGTCTGTTTAGCATTTGACTTTCATTATAACTTCTGTATTTTTAACGTATAAAGAAAAATTTATGCTTTATTTACATATAATGATGTTCAACAGTTCAATAACAAAAGGTCCATATTACCGATGTTCTAAAAATATTTTATCGTTTGCACTTGACATTTTAATTTATTGTCCACTATGAGTCATTAATAATTATAACTGTACATTATTTTAAATAGTTTTTAATATTATTTTGTAGACATATGTTGTATTGTTAACTACTTAGTCGTCTAAATGGGCATGAGGTAGTCGTGGCGCAGGGGCACGAAGTGTGACTGTAAAACCGACTGGTTGTGGGTTCGATCCCCACTCGAGGCGATAAAATATTTACTTAAATTTATATTTTCATTTCTTCGCTCTGGTGTCGAGGCAAAGCGCTGCGGTGTGTTCTGCCACTCAACACGCAATGCCTTCAGATTTCGCCAGAAAGTGGTGAACGGAGTGCCTTAACACAATAATGTCTCAATATTTAACGCTATGGAGTACGGTGACTCAAAGCGTTACTTCACGGTCACTGATGTTTACGCCAATTACGCGCTAGTTAAAAAATATATCTAGTTCAATGTTAATTTTGAAGGTCGACCCAAGAAGTTTCTAAACAAATACTAATGTACAATAAACAAAATTATCATATGCTTTTACTCACTGGGATTTTAAAGATTATGCATATTCAATCCATGCTTTTTATTGAAATGGTAAAATCTAATAATTATTTTTGCGATATTTCATCGAAACAAATTAAAAAATAAAATTAAATCAGATTCACTAATATGTTAAAATTAAATCAGTTTCACGCTGTATCCAGCACACAGCAGGGTAGGCAGAGGACGCGTAATGTTAACTCGAGGCAAAGCGCGGCGTTGATTTCCGCCACTCAACACACAATGCCTCCAGAATTCAGCGGAAAATGGGGAACGGAGTGTGTTAACATTAGGTTCCCTCTGCCTACCCTGTTGTGTGCGGGATACAGCGTGAAGCTGATTTATTTGATTTATTTAAATAGATTTGTTCTCTTTGGGTGAAAGTTTTAAAATGTAAAAAACCTTGTTTACATTATTTCCATTTTTATAATAGCACGTTGTTTACTTCTATGTGTGGTTAGTCACATTTAAATACAGTTATTTATTTATTAAAAATAAAGTATCACTATCTAGAAAGCTTAGTGACAGTTGTCGTGGCGCATTGCAGTACACGTATGTGCATAGTAGTGGATTATTTTTGTTGTTGCTTGTTGCTAAAGTTTCTTTAAATTTACATTTTATTTTACAGCTTTACGCCGGGATGCAAACCCACAACCACCCTGTTTACAATAACTGTCCCCTGTACTATAATGGTCTTAACTTAAATTTACATTTTTAAAAATAAAGCATTTCACTAGTTCCATGTCATTACTTTAATCGCGTAGTTGGTAGCTTCTTTCTTCTTCTTCTACTGCACACGACACGCGGCTTCGCCCGTTTGCTTAATTGTATATTTACTAACCTAAATTTCTTTCATGTTCTAATAATAATACAATTAAAGACAATATCTATACATTAAACACTAAAGTTTCAAGCAATTACATAAAACAGTTTTTTTTGTTGCAATTTTGTCGGGCAAAATCCTTTGTATTGATGTAACTTTTTATTTGTGAATCGATTAAAACAAAAAGAATTCCAAATATTTTTAAACATTTTTAAAGTGTTATTCCACACTTAGGAAAGAAAAATACTTATTTAGAAAACGTATAAAAATTTGAACGCGGCGGGACTCGAACCCGCGCTTCCTGGAAACCGACCAGGCGCTCTGACCACGCATGGCTTAGTGGTCAGAGCGCCTGGTCGGTTTCTAGGAGGCGCGGGTTCGAGTCCCGCTGCGTTCAAATTTTTATACGTTTTCTAAATAAGTAAGAATACTAATACTAAATGAATACTAAATAAATAGAAGCTTGACAAAATACAATAGTAAAAATTGCATTTAAATCGGTCGAGCTGTTTCTGTGATTAGCGTGGACAAACATACAGACAAAAAAAAATAAAAATCATTGTTTTAAAAAAAATTAAAAATCATTGTTTTGGGTTAAAATTATATTGATAGATTGCCTTCAATAACAGTTTTCTTATATATCTCTTAAGTACAGAAAGCAATCAATTTTATTATATGTATACATACATAGATAAAATCAATACAAGCGGAAAAAATATAATAAGAACCTGTATACTAGTAACAATTAACGTAACTGTTCAAGGTAAAGCAGGGTGGAAGTCACATGCTCTTTCTCCACACAATAAAGAGAGTTTTTTTTAAAGATACATATTAAAACTTAATATGAACATTAAATCTTATGAGGCCAGTCGTGGCGCAGCGGCACAAAGTGTGACTGTAAAACCGACTGGTTGTGGGTTCGATCCCCACCCGAGGAGATGAAATATTTATTTAAATTTATATTTCCAAAGCGCGGCGTTGAGTTCTGCCACTTAAAACGCAATGCCTCTAGAATTCGGCAGAAAGTGGGGTCTTACACTAGGTTCCCTTTGCCTATCCTGCTGTGTGCGGGATACAGCGTGAAGCTGATTATTATTATTATCATCTTATACGATTTATAAATAACTTTACTTCATTCAAGTTAAATCTAAACTTTATAAAATTTCGTCGGTTGTGACCTAATACCTAATATTTTATGAACAAAAAATTGTATCAGAAAGTAATAAACTTTTTATGCTCTAAACTTCAATGTTTTTATTTTGGTTAATGCTGTTCACTAAATTACTTTGTAACAAAAAAGTTCGCTTGTATAAAAAACAGTGTGTTTTAAAGTTAAAAAGGACAGCGTGAAAATCATTTGGAACTATTTTAAACTATATATTATGTAGAAAAACTCTTTCGTTAACGGAAACGGAAACGGTTCCGGCAACATAACTGAGTGACTGACAGACTTAATTGTTGGACTTAGAAAGTATAGAGGAGCAGTAAGAGATGATTTCTCGACATTTCTCTGGGAATGGGAACAAAACGAGATTTTTCTACGACCAGTATGATTTAAGATACAAAAAATTATAATAGATGTAGCTTCTATCATATACGAAATTTGACCACATCATTTATCGATAGTCTTACGTCTATTCAATTGTTTGGATATTAGCTTGAAATGAAAGGATTTGTAAGGTATTATATCTATATATATCTTATAGATATATTATGGAACGTTATAGATGCCGTCCCGTCGTTTGTAGGTTCGATCCCTCAAAGAAATTACTTATTATTTATATTTTAAATTTTTCGCTTTGGTATCAAGGCAAAAGCGTGGCATTGAGTTCCTCCAGTCAACATACAATGCATCGAAAATTCTGCGGAAGGTGGGGAACGGAGTGTCTTAACACTAGGTTCCCTTTGTCTACCCTGCTATATCAGTGGATACAGCATGAAGCTGAGAAAAAAATATATGAAACAACTCTTAATCTAGCTATTACAGACTGTTAAATATAATATTTTCTCAGGCGAGCTCATCGTGGGCGCCGCGCACAATGTGATGATGCTGGCGCCCCTCAGCGAGCGCAAGTCCGGTAGATTTGGTTCACTCTTCGTCACCAATTACAAGCTGTCCTTCGTTCCACTTGATTTATCTAGCAATGACGTAAGTTTACACTAAATAATTAATTTAACTATAGTATGCATTAGTAGTGAAAATTATACTAATTAAAGCAAAAGTCGTCGTGGGGCAGCGGCATAGTGGCATCGATTTCTATTTGGTAAGGTTTTGTTTTCTTTTTCCCGTTCTGGTAACAACCCAAAGCACAATGCCACTCAAACCGCAATGTCTTGGGAAAGCGGAATGTGTAACACTATGTTTTCTCTGCCTATCCTGCTATATACGTGATACAGCGTGAATTAAAAAAAATACACTCAACTTCTCTCTCCAGTTAAAGGAACTCAACACCTCGCTTTGTCTAATGAGACATTTATTTTACTAAAAAAGAACATTAAAAAGATAAATTATGTTAATATTACAGGAGTATGGGCAAAAAAATCAATTGGTAGGCGTATTCGACGTGCCACTGACAGGTGTTGGAGCTCTCTGGCAGACCGATGGCACGCCCACGAGGCGACGGCGCCTCCTGCCGCGCTCCGACGTGCCCGTCAAGTGTAAGGGACTACAGATTGTTTGTAAGGTGAATGTTGTATATATATTTTTATTATTTTCTTAAAGGGTCTATCCATATCTTTATTATCTAGATATTTATTTTATACACTCGTTTCAATTCCATTTCCACCCAGCTCACCACATTCTCCATCCAAAGGTTGTAAGTTAAAGATTGTGTTTTAGTTCACCCTAATGGGTGATGGATCAGAATCCCTGTTTGAGGGAGATTTTACTTGAATTGTTATAATTTTCTGCTTCAGATGAAACAAAGCGCTTAGGTTTCGACTGCTCAAAATTTGGCGGAATGTTGTGAAATCTTATATGAATTTCTTCCTAAATATCGTTTTGTACTGTATGCATGTTCTAAACTAAGAAAAGAAAATATCGAATAAAAAAAAACTTTATTAGCTATTTAACTACTAAGCATGTGCTATTTGAGTATTATGTTGAAACGTAGTACAGACGGTGTTACGATATGACGCCTGTTTTACAGTCTCCTATTACATGTTGTGCAATGCTCTATAAAATTGCAGGACATAAATTACGTAGATATACAAGAATTACTTTTAAAAAATTAGCTTCACGCTCAATTCCACACACAGCACGGTGAGCAGAGGGAACTAGAGGAAGGGAAAAGGTAATCGAGTGTCTGAACACTAGACACTCCGTTCCCCACTTTCCGCCGAATTCTAGAGGCGTGTTGAGTTGAGAACTCAACGACTCAACAAGAGATATTGTTTAAATGATTAGATTTATTAGTAATAGTAACTGTCGAATTTAAAATTCTGATAAATTATATAATTTGGAACTTACAAAATTACTTATGTTTGTCTGGAAGTCAATAGTTAAACGCTTTTTTACCTATTATTTTTTATTTAATGTTTTCGACATTTTCTTATTTTCTTTCTTTGTTCGAGGCGTTGAGTGCCGCCACTCAACACGCAATGCCTCCAGAATTCGGCGGTAAATGAAAACGAAGTCCTAACACTAGGTTTCCAGGTTCCTATCGATTATGACAAAAGATGTATATAATAAAGAAATAAGAAAACTTTCAATCTTATTATTTTATTAATATCTATTACAGAACATGAAGGTGCTAACATTCAGTTTCATGCACTCCGCCATCGGCAGCGCTAGACAAGTTGCCATAGCGCTCCTCCACCACGCTTTCCCCAAAAGACACGATCTATTATTCGCCTTCGAATATAGAGAGCCATACTACCCCACTCTACCATCTGATCTTAACATGTTTCAACGGCCGGGCGATTGGAAAAGGGAATTGGAACGATGTGATTGCCCACATTGGAGGATCACTTGTATTAACGGGACGTCCGACGCCTTCATGCTCACTGCAGGTGAAACGTTGATAGTACCGAGTTCGGTTCTCGACTGTAATCTGATAGAAACGGCGAGGCATTTCAGGTCGGGTAGAGTGCCCATATGGGTATGGGGCAGTAGTAAGGGCGCGGCCCTATTGAGGAGTGGTGAATTACTGCCTACGGAGCAGTCGGCGACAGCTGAAAGTGTTTTATTGGAACAGGTATATTTTTTCTTGTAATATTATTTAGGTTTTAAATGATTTTTTTTGAGTTTGGTATGGTAATAAATGTTATGAGTTTAGTCTTGTTCATGTTATGAATAAAAAAAAATTCCTATAGGGGAAGCCAAATGGCGTTATTTATATTATTATTATCATATAGTGAACAAATAATGTTTTAAAATTAACTATTTTTTTCCAAGTAACTATATGTTCACATATTTTCTCTTTAAATATTAGTATTCACAATTATATTCTTATAAATTCCAGGTCCGTCGCTCCCATCCGAAACTAACGCCACCCTATGTGATATATTTATGTGGAAACAGTTTTAATAACAGCGGATCGTCCTTCACATTACCGCCATTGGCTACGTTGAATATGTCGTTCAAGAAGTTAGCTGACTTGTGTACACCTACTACGCTACCAGGATTTTGGGTATGTTGGTATTTTTATTGTTATTATATCTATGAAGAGTTTGCTTAGTTGAACGCGCTGATCTCAGGAACTTCTGTTTTGAATTGAAAATTTATTTTTGTATTGGATAATCCATTTATCAAGAAATTGTGTGTATTATTACATCATCATAAACAACTGTACGTGCGGTCAGAGTTATCTCAGACATTTAAATGTTATGATATAAAATATGATTTTTATATAATATTTATTATGGAGGCCAGTCGAGGTGCAGGGACACAAAGTGTCACACTTTGTAAACGCGAACGCGACTGGTTGTGGGTTCGATCTTCACTCGAGGAAATCAAATATTTATTTAAATATATATTTCCATTTCTTCGCTCTGATTTGAAGGCCAAGCGCGGCGTTGAGTTCCGTCACTCAACACGCCACAAGAATTCGGCGGAAAGTGAAGAACGGAGCTTCTTAACACTGGATCCCCTCTGCCTACCCTATTGTGTGCAGGGTACAACGTGAAGCTGATTTAATTATGAAGTTTTTTCTCACAGAAATGTAATATGTATATTATATAGTATAAAATGGTCCCAGATGCAAGACTCGCAGTACTACTCGATACTGGAGTCGAGCCGCTGGCTGCGCTACGTGGCGTCGTGCCTCGCCTTCGCGGACGACGCCGCTGAGCACCTGTGTGACAATGCCACCGTTGTTTTACAGGAAGGTTAGTAGACTTTTTTAACATTTTTAAAGTGCTATTCCACACTTAGGAAAGAAAAATGCTTGTTTAGAAAACGTATAACATTTTTTAAAAGCTAACAACATAAATAAATTGTAACAAGTGTATAAAAATTTCGACGTAGCTTGATGAGAACGTATGGCTTAGTGGTCAGAGCGCCTGGTCGGTTTCCAGGAGACGCGGGTTCTAGCTCCGCTACGTTAAAATTTTTATACGTTTGCTAAGTTTGTAGGATTACTTTTTTTTTTAATTTCAGGCTCTTTCCCGCAATTAGCGGGGTGGGCACAGGGAACGGAATGGAGATGTCAAGTTCCTTTGAGAGAGTTCTCTGTTGTTGTTGAAGGATGGAACTCAACGCTGTAATTTGTCTAAACAAAGTCGGAAAATCAAAGTCAAAATTGTGTATTACTTTTATAATTAGCCACTTAATGTTTTATTAACACATGGCATATATTATACATAAATTTTGTCTTTGATTTTGTGTTTGTATACATATATATTGTAGTATGTACATATGATAGATTTTTTATTTATATACTTATATTTTGCTTTGTGGTCACCATGAACTACGAAACGAATTAAAATATTTTTTATAATAAACCGAAAAAATCATTTGTTGTAGTAATATAAAATTACCGCCTAGTTTCTATCATATTTTTCCCGACTGCTAAGGAAGGATTATGTTTTTCGCGCGTATCTTGTATGTATGTATTATTCTTTATTACCTCATATCTCCAGAATCGCTGAACAGATTTACATAATTGAGGTGTCGTTAGATTTGTATTAGCAGCCCAAGTGTTCCTAAATAGGTGACGTTAAATAAAAACAATCATGGCGGCTGTGGGACGCCATTGGACTTAGTGAAAAAAAAATCGTTTCGAATACCACAATATGGGTATCAAATTCAAGAGCTCACTACGAGGATTTCAAAAAGGTATATCATGATTATGATTACCATAATGAATTCTAACAAAAAAGTGAAAAATAAAAAAATATTTGTAAAAACAAAAACTCCGACTGCATAAAACTAAAAAGAAAATAATCAAGCCCAATAGCTTATTAGGATTAACAGTCGGGACCTATAAGTCATTCTTCAATGAATAAAATCTTTACCAGGAACCCCGCAAAATTTAAAGAGGTCCCGAGTATTTTTTTGTTTAACATATTCTTTTTTATAAAAATTGTAATATATATTTTTTAATATTCCAGGTGACGGTGTAGACTATTGTGCAGTGGTGTCGTGTCTCACTCAACTGCTGTTGGATGAACATTTTAGAACGATATCTGGATTTCAGTCGCTTATACAAAAAGAATGGGTCGCACTTGGACATCCGTTTTGTGACAGGTTACTTATTGTTTCCCTTTTAATAATTTAATTTTAAAGAACTAATATCTGATAATTTACAATGAAATGATGGGTTTATGAAATAATTTATATATTTATTTTGGTGTTCTTAGTTCAAGTAAATTATTATAAGTGTCTTTTGTATTTTGTTTGTAGATTTATATTATATCTAGAAGTGTTACGTATTTTTATAATGTATCTGATACATTAATTTATTGTATAGATGTAAAACACAAATATCCAAGAATACGCAATAGAATAAGATGTGCCAATATTTTTTTTATTTGAGGCTAACCGCGGCGCATGCGCAAATGCTTGCGACTGTAAGGAAATTAAATATTTATTATTTTCGGCTTCTCGCTCTAGTAATGAGACAATGCGCGGCGTTGAGTTCGGCTACTCAATACGCAATGCCTTCAGAAATCGCCGAAAATTGCAGAACGAAGTAACTGGACACTAGTTTACCAGTTCCCCTCTGCTTATGATACTATGTGCGGGATACAACAGGAAGATAAACAAATATAGTAGTAAAACGAAACTTATAATTTCAGATTTGGCCTCCCCCGTCCTGGCACATCAAAAGAAGAAACCGACCGAGAGCCGCAAGCTCAGACCGCACCAGTCTTTCTATTATTCCTAGATTGCGTATGGCAGTTACAGAGACAGTTCCCCGCGAGTTTCCAGTTCACGGAGACTTATCTCACTACGCTGTGGGACTGTGCCCATAATCACTTGTTTGATACTTTCCTCTTTAATTGTCCGAGAGATAGAGAGCTGGCTGTCGCTAAGGTAACACTCTTAAGTTAAATTTTGAAGTGCGTGCGTGCGTGTATGTGTGCGTGTATGTATGTGCGTGTGAGTGTGGGTATGTGGATGCGATTCTGCCTGACTGTGTTTCTAATCTATTTTTGAAAATATTTTAAATAATTAATTTTACTGTCTTTCGCCTCGTATTAAATTTTATATAAAAAAGGTTGTAATGCCTTTTAAACAATTTACAAAAAGTAAAATTAGGGACTAAATAAAACTTGTGACTTTTAATATTTATTGTCCATTAATAAATTTCTTTTTAGCGTTCTGTAACTTTGACGGATAAAAGAAACTTTTATAAGATCACTTTGTTGTCCGTCTGTCTGTCTGTCAAGAGCCTTTATCACAGGAACGCTTGGAGATATCGAGTTGAAATTCAACTATATAACTGAGATCCATATAACTGAGATCCATATAACTGAGATCCATATAACTGAGATCTACGGACCCATAATTTCCTGAATAAATCGTATTTCTACATTTACTTACTAAAAAATGATATGGCCGGTTATATCACAAGAAACGCGTATTTCGACACTATAAAGGGAATCAAAATTAGTAAAAACTTTTCGTTGAAATTTGGGCAGCTAGCATCTACAGGTAGTGCTAGTTTAAGAAAAAAGTTGAAAACTATACATTTGTGGTTAAATTGTACAAAATAATAGCTTTAAGAGGGGGCATAATTTGATATTAATGCCACTAGTTCTAGTGAGGTATCAGATGAAAGGGCTCTGGCTAAGTTAAGTTTGAATTTCAGAAAAAACTTGAAACTTTCAATTTTTTTACGGAATCCTCGGTGGGCGGGCCTGACTCGCACTTTTCTGGTTTTTATTTAATGATTTTTAATATATATTTTCAGAATTTCGTTCAAAGACCGCTCTGGGACTGGGAAGAACAATTTTCCGAACAAGATATTGCATTGTTCTATAATCCGCTGTATTCTGGACCTATGAAAACGCCACCTATGCAAAGGCATTGTAAGTCATTTGGTATTTATTTTAGTTTCACGGTTAAATTCACCTATAGTAGGTCTGACCACTGTGTTCTGTTTTCTTACTATAGTGAGAAAATAAGAATAATTTTTTTAAGTAGAAATCAACCCCGTTACTGTTGTTTATAGTCAGACATTATGCCATAGCTTCAGAACGGTCTCTTTACGTCAAATTATGAGATTATATCATATCTATCATATTTATTTGTGGCCAGTCGTGCGTTCGCAAAATGCGAGTGTAAAATCGACTGGTTGTGGGTTCGATCCCCACTCGAGGAAGTGAAATATTTATTTACATTTATATTTTCATTTCTTCGCTCTGGTGTCGAGGCAAAGCGCGGCGCTGAGTTACGCCATTCAACATGCAATGCCTTCAGAATTGGGGGGAAAGTGAGGAACGGAGTGTCTTAACACTAGGTTCCCTGGCTACCCTGCAGTGTGCACGCATAACTAAACCCTAACGACTGGTGCAGCAGCTCAGGCGCAGGGCGGGGCGCGGCTGGCGCCGTGCACGTCGGTGGCGGGCGCGGAGCTGTGGGCGCAGTGCTACGAGCGCTGGCTGGCGCCGCTGGACGCGCCGCGCGCCGGCCCCGTGCAGCACTACGTGTTCCACTGCGCCGTCCGGGACCAGGTACTACGAGTTCCAGGCGTGTTACAAGCTATAGAGTAAATCACAAAACATTACTAAAGATTACAGAAGTATTAACCAATGTATACAGTGCATTTTTGAAGTTAATGTATTTTTTCATAAGTTCAATGTGTTGTGCATACTTAAATTAGAAATTTGTTTAGCTTCACGCTTTATCCTATACCTAACAGGTAGGTAGGCAGAGGGAACCTGAGAACCTTGTGTCCAGACACTACGTTTCCCAAGAGAGATGATTGTATTATAACACGCTATGTATATAATGATACACTTATCATACAGTGTAAGTTATAATAATGTGTAGTTGTGTAACAGTTCTATTTTCCATATATTAATTTATCCTATCTGACTTAAAAATGTTTGACATTGAATGCCATAAAAAATAAGATAAAACGATGTTTTTTTTCTATTTTGGTGATATTTTATTACAAAGAAAAATTGTTTTAAACTAAATAAATATTATAGAAATTATACTTCATTATTTACAATACATAATAATTAATTAAAAATGTTTTTTTACAGATACAAAAACTAAACGACAAACTAAGTTCCCTCTCAATCCTCAACCGGCATTCCAACGGTGATACCGACGCATCTGAACCCACTCCCACCCCCGTAGTGACGCGATTCTACCCTTTCAGTTTAAAAAGCAACGATGAAATAAGCAGAAACCTAGACTCTATGCAAGTAAGCCTTATAGATGCCAGTCAGTTGTTGGACTCGCAGTCTTTGTTAAACGCCCCCGATTAAGTATTTAATTATGATTAAATTGTATGTAATTGTATCATTGATTTTTGCATTACTAGAAATTAGGCCACGATATATTTAATTAGACGTCTTCTAACTTACATCCCTAATTAAATGCCAAACCACACAGTTTTATATATGTAAAATTTTCTTTAACCAAGTATTTTCATCATAAAATCACGCAATAAAAAATATACGTAAAATATTAGCTTCCATTTGATGGATGGGGACAACAATATATTAAAAGAAGTTGTCCGCTTAATAACAAATCTATATGGGTTATAAAATAAATTATAATGCGTCATATTATAATCATGTAGCCATTATTATAATTTATAATTACTTTTAACAAATTTTTATACAGTAAGTACAGCGTCTGTTTCTTTTTTTCTATTTTGCCCTTCCAGAGTTAAAATTCTCACAATTCTTGTAACTTGTGATTTCTACAACTTTCGACACATCATAAGAAAACCTATTCTAGGATTTGTTTTACTAAAAATAGTAAATTTCTGAGTTATATACTGATATAACGTTCAGAGGACACGATATATGTTGTTTTAATTTTGATGACATTAGATATTTTTACCTCAAAATGTCGTCTTTGAAAAAATTCAAGAAAGCAAATAAAATTAACATTACATTGTTATACAATGTATAAATTCGTCCATTGAAATGTCTAAAAACCGAACAACTTGGTTCGAGCAATTGTATAATAGTAATGTATAATTTATACATATTAGTACTTAGTGCAGTTTTTTTTTTGTATAGATTAGTATTTAAATATATGACTAGCCATTACTTCGATGAGTATTAAATAGTTTAATATATTTTCAGTTGTATATAGTTATAAAGCTTCATTCTAAATGTTATTATGAGAAGGAATTGAATTTGAGTACTTTTAGCTATTTTGATGCAAAGTTAATTATCTTATTGATATTATTAATAAAATAATTGCAACTTTTACTAGTTTTGGTAATAACTATTATTTATTCAGTAAATGTGTGATTCTATCTATATCTTAATAAATTATATTAAGATACATATGGGAACATTTGGTCCCCACAATCCCTCTCCATATCCTGCTTTGTGCGTGATACAGCGTGGAGATACGTACACAAGGCACGTTATGAAATGGTCAAATACTTTAAATAGTGTCTAAATTGCATAAAATACATATAAAAGTTACGTCTTTTTTATATCTTTAATTAATAAAATAAAAAAATGTAGTAACTTAGTAATTAAAACAATTATTTACTAGCAAAAACTAGTTATATATTATCACATATTCTTATGTAAAAATAATTAAAATGGTATTTTAACATATGCAACATATTTTTATTTTTTTTATAAAAATTGAGTACTTCTACTAAATATGGGGCTCATATTTAGTGGAAGTACTCAACCGAGAACAAGGAATCCCCCGTATATTAATTTGTCGCGCTTGAGTAAATCCCGAAATCCCCGCTTCGGCTCCTCTATATAAATGTAAATACATATTTATTAATTTTGTGACTTCAAAGCAAAATTACAAGTTATAAATGAAGATAAGTTACTATTATATATATACAGTAGGCACACTATCAACTAGACTGGATTTTGTTGTTAGGCATATATGGATAAGTGAATATCTGTATAATTGAATCTGTGAATATATTTTTATTCGTATAACTGAGAGCCGGATAATAAGGTTTCCACTGTATTTGAATTTGAACCTGTGCTTATTAGATAATACGTCTTTAGTATCTATCTATTTTTACTCTTCTATACAATTGTTACAAGTTTTGTTGCTATAAAGCTTACTTATTTATAGTAATAGATTCACTTCACTTTTTCACTTGGATAATTACATTTGAATACATTGAATATTAACGTATATCTAATCACTTAGAATTTGGTAAAAATAATACATTGAAAATTGAAATATATGTAAATCGTAGATATTCTTTTGTAATAGCTTATGTAACACATTTTTTGATAAACAGCATTACCTCTTGCCAAATGATAATTCTTATCAATTATCTTTAGGTAGGGGAAATTTGTAAAAATCTTTAACAACTTAAATAAATTGTAACAAGCATATAAAAATTTCGATGTAGCGCAAAGAACGTATGGCTTAGTTGACGATTGGACAATTTTCAAAAGGCGCGGGTTTGATTCCCGTTGAAATTTTTATACGTTTCTCAACATTTTGCTTTCTGTCCTTAACTTTTATTCTCTTTACACGTTAATTATTATATAATTAGAATATATCTAATTTATTATTATAATAGTAACATGGTTATGTTGTTACCATTTATTTTAAATATTGTTTATCATTTATATATGATTGATTGTTTGTACCGTATTAGATGTTAGGCAACACTGACTGTGTTATACGTACATAATTAGGTATTTGTTTTTTTTTTTTAATAATGAACAAATCACAAAATTATAGTACTTTCTAGAATAAGTTAATATTAGCATCCTTTTTTATTAGTACATTATTATTGAATGAATGCATGTATCGATAAATTTGTTTATGTTTTAGAATAAATTGTACTTCGTTTTTAATATGTAAATTGAATGTAAATGAATGATAATGTTTGTGTGTACATAGAGAGTGACTTAAAATTTATGGAAATATTGGAAAATGCAGAAAATAATATGCAATTTAAGTTAAATACGCACATCTACTAGATTTTTGTTGCACTCACTAACTTTATATTCATAATCGACCAAATTTTATTTATTTCTTGTAATCTGTTTGTTGTAAATATGGCAGCTACCAAGTGTATTACATTAGTTTGTTATTAATTTTAACGCAAATTTATATATTTATAATAAATAGGTTTTATTGTACATTCATAACAAGACTAATATTTTTTTTTTCTTTTAAAACATTGTTTGGGCATAAATCCGATACACACTTATTTATTGTATACTTCGTCAGAAGATGGTGACATAATGACACATGACTTTTATGCGAGACTGCAAAAGCTTAAATTTAATATTTGAAATAAAGAAATTCGAATAAATTCTTCTATTTAAATTATTTAGAAAATATATTTTTGGATTATCTAAATTTGACGAATCATTTGTCATTGCAATTAATATGAAAGTGCTGTTACCTGTCCACTGTACCAGGTTATAAATAACATATTGTTGAAATTTAAGCGAAGTTTAGTCTTGATATTGATTGTATTTTTGTAGTATTAAGTTGATGTATAAATATTTCTACGAATTGTTACATTACATTGAATAGAATGTTAAAGAGGTTTGCTGGCGTTTTATAATTTTGATGAAAATTGTGCCATTTTGCTGTAATTTGGTTCAGCCAAAACGATTCATCAATGTAACCCAGTTAGCGATAGAGTAGCGGCGTTGCGTGTTAGTACCTGACGGTCGTTGCGTCCAAATACGACAAATAAAACAATTAACCTCGAACTTTTTGTTTTTTATTTATTATCATCATCTTTAGAAACAACAAGTTTTTTATTTGACATTTCTGTTTTTATATTCATTATATAAGAACTGTCAATCAAATACATAATATTTGACTGATAGTACGTAAATTTATAAATCTTACGAGTTCCATGTTGCAATTTTATCCACGAAGTCGTCTGTTCTAATGGGAAAATTCAGATTATTGAATGAGATCCGAACCCACAACCTCAGCCTGTAAAAAAGTTCTGTGTCTTTTAATTAATTTATTATATCAATAAGAAGAACAATCCTATATCTTTCGTTCGTAATCGTTTTTCTTTTATTTCACTTTAAATAATCCTAAAATACACATTTCTGTGTGACAATTATTTTTGAACATTAGACACAAATTTTTCATTTGTTAAAAATTTCCGCTAAATTATATAATAATAACTTATTATAAAAATAACTTTCTAACTAGACTAAGAAAATATCTATGTATATTATATAAACATTATTAAGCGTGAAATTTCAATCGGTGTTGAATAATGGAAGTAAATTAAATCTAAATACAAAAAAATAAATGTTTGGGACATTGTGTGTTAGATACATTGTGACAAATATGGATTATTTTTATTAAGAATTTCAAAAAGGCTGAATCAATGACAAGCCTCTAAGCTTATAATACGTACACTTGCTTTGAATTGAAACAAATAGTCGGATATCAGATATGGGTTTCTCTTTTGGGTTTTACATATCAGAATTTATCATATTTAAAATCTTTGAAAAGAGTAAAGTCGTTCTAAAATAATATGTAACATATATATGTTCCACCAGGCACCAAACCAAATATCAAGCTAACAGTTCGGTTAAGTTTCCAAACGCTAACTTGTAAATATAATAAAGCATGTACGTAAAAAATTGTCAAGTAATATTTATCAGCTTCACGCCGTATCCCGCACACAGCAGGGTAGACAGAGGGAATCTAGTGTTAAGACACTCCATTCCCCACTTTCTGCCGAATTCTGGAGGCATTGCGTGTTGAGTGGCAGAACTCAACGCCGCGCTTTACTCGGCTAATATTTAGAGCCTGAAATTTATCCCGAGTGAACACAGAACTCGGCACCCATATAGATTTCGTATTCTTAAGTTGGTGATGTTGAGAACGACGAAGTGCTTAACATTTTACTTGGCTCTCATTTCACATTTATGTTTATGAGATTTATTATACAAAGATAAAGAAATAAATAGTCATATTATTTAAGTTCACGCCGCAGGTTTTTCCTCCTCCTTCACAACTTGTATCCGCCTGAGTTTTTCCAAATGTTTCTTGGCAATGCGGAATTTGTTGAGAAGCATCGTCCGTTCCCAGCTCCATAGTGAAAGACGCTGTTGAAATATTCTTGTATTTTTATATATAATTTTTTCATTTATTTATAAGATATATGTAAGTATAGATTTAAAATATCTTTTAATATATGCCTCTACATTTGTGATACATAAAACTACATTTTTTTTATATGAAAAGACTAATTTTATAAAAGCTCAAGTCTTTTTTCTATCTTCTAAGCTTCGTGATACGCTTATTACATACTCCCGAATGGGAATCAATCCCACAACTATCTCGTTTATGGTTGCACGGTTTAATTCCTGCGCCATAACAGCCTCCTAAAGAGTGACTAATGATTTTAATGTATCACTGTAACATAATTTAAAAATATATATATACACATAAGTAGTTTATTTAAAAGCAATAATAAAATGAAGAAATCTAGCAATAAAACATATTTAAAATAAAAAAGCGTATATCTAAATATTTATTTATGCATATTTGCAAACAAAATAAACAAACGTACATACTAATAATCAAGGGATAACTAGAAGGCAAGTGAAAAACGTACATCAACAAACAAACTTTATTCATGCTCCACTAACAAAGTTAAATACATAGTTCAGTCATTTCCAACAATCTATAAAGCACACTAGGAACCGTTTACGCTACAAGTACTAACATACATACATACACGTCCTTAGTGTATGATATCAACATTTTAATTTCATACATAAGTACTCTATATTCACAAAAAATATATATGATAGTCCTTTCTTGATAAAATTAGCAGCATATTTCGAAAACAATTTTTAAAATATGATATTATAATATAATGTACAGGATATTTTTTTATTTAATGTTAACCAAATCTACCTTTACTAAACAATTAAAACATATACGCCATATTTTGTAGTTGCAGAAATATTGTGCTATAAATTCTAAATATATATTAATTAAAAATATTATTATACAGTTAAGTGATGTTATTTTGAAATACTTTTTATAAATAGATTATATAATTATATTTGTGACATTAACAAATAGCCACGACTCTATTCATTCACCCTTAAAATAAAAAAAATAAAATTAACTAACTAAAAATGCGTAAATCTGAATGTTTATTAAAATGCAAAATAAACATGTGCAATGTACATATATATTTTTTGAGCATGCTGAACTAAGCTGAGAATATTCTAAAATTTTACTATAATTTTTTTATTACTGAAAAAGTGTTAAAGAACATCTTCTCTCACTATGATACTTTAAAAATTGAAATTATTTAATTAAATTCAGTTTTAAAAATAATGTTATATTAAAAAAATCTGAAATAGGTAGTTATGTATCATCACTACCTATTTCAGATTTACTATTAATATTATTTTAAAAAATAATGACCTCATAAATTTAATCCAAACCTATTACTTAGTAACCACAACTATAATTTTTATTTTAAATAAAAAAAATCTACATTTTTAGACAATTCAGTTTGATCTTAATAACCCGATTAAAAAACCGTTTATAAAACATGAATACAAATTCACATAACGTTTATTAAATGTCTAATAATAATAAATGGTCTTCTCAATTGACTCTATATATAAAATAAGATACCCACATGTAGTCCAAACTCAGATAGAAAATAAGTTTGGGATTGATATATAACAAGGAATCCTCAGATATAATAATAAAAATTAAAATATTATAAAAGTTAACTGAGCAGCCATATAAATAAATTGTTTCAGTGTTAAACGCCGTAACCCCACTGTCAGTTGTCGTCTTCATCATTCTCAAACAAATCCCCGTACTCTTGTGAGTGCTCGAAATCTCTCAAATCCTGAATAAACAATGTGAGAATGAATAAGAGTACAACTCTGTACTTTTAATAATATTAATATGTTAATATGTTTATATTAATGCCAATTATTATTAAATCTTACGTTTTATAAAAGTATATATGAGGCTATATTATTTTATTACTTCATTAAGAAGAGGCATCTTTTTTTAATTAACTTCTACAAAAACAATCTTTCTTGCAAAAAAGCAAATGCAAAAAATAAAAAGAGCTAAATTTCTCAATATAAGCATACCATGCAAGCAAATATACATTATTATTATAATATAATACTCATGTATTAGGTAACTAAAATGTTGCTTAATTGAATATATTAGCTTAGAAAAAGCTTAAATAAGCTGTGTTTAAATTATAATACACATAATTAATATATTATTTATTAATGTTAAAGATCATTGTAGTGTTATTGGACAGTGTTTGACTGTTCGTATGGTGTCTGTAGGTTCAGTAACCGTTTTGGAAAATATTGTATTCAAATTATTAAGCCAAGTACCACCATTCAACATGGAATGTCTCTATTAAGAACTAAAAACAGAAAACGTAGTTTCTTATTTCTATTCCTCTTATTATATTAAGAGCTACAAGACAAATATGATATAGTTACCTGAAACATGCCAGTGGCGGCCGCATAACCGGTCATGGCCAGCAATGCAAATATACCCGCCAGGAACTTATTACGAGTTGCATTTGGAAATTGTGCTTCTCTCTCAGCTTGTGTACCTTGAGACTTCTTTGTATTTTGTCTGTTATATTCTGTGTATAAACCATTATTACTATGATTATGTTTTCGGCTTTATACTTTCATCCTAATAGCAGGATAGCCAGTGCAATCTACTGTTAAGACACTCTGTTCCCATTGAGACACTTACGTTACCTATTTTCCGTTGAACTCTTGAGGAATTGTGTGAGAGTGGCAGAACGCAACCTCGTTACCAGAACGAGAAACATGAAAATATTTTTAACATTTTTAAAGTGCTATTCCACACTTCGAAAAGAAAAATATTTATTTAGAAAACGTATAAAAATTTGAAAATTTGAAGCCTTATTAGCCTTATTTAGTTCTTAGTCAGAGTCCTAGTCGGTTTCCAGAAGGCGCGGGTTAGTCCCGCTACGTTTAAATTTTTATACGTTTTCTAAATAAGTATGAAAATATTTTATTTCCTCAAGTGGAAAGTCCTGCTACGTTAAATTTTTAATCCGGCTATGTTTCAAAATCAAACCCAGTCGTGGCGTCAGGGCTCAGGCGTGTGACTGTAAACGCGACAGAACTCAAGGAAATTAAATAACTAATATTCTTATTTTCAATTCTTTACTCTGGTGTTGAAATAGTGTGGCATATAGTTTGGTTGAAAATGGGGAACTAGGCTACCTCTGCTTACCCTACTATGTACAGGATACAACATAAATCTCCTTTATACTACAATAATTATAATTATATTTTTATAATAATAACTGCTTATAATAACATATCATTTTTAAATAAATCATATGCTCATAAAATAAATGTAGTAGTTGCACTACTACAAATGAATTTTGTTTAAATTATACAAAAATATTCCAATTACGTATTTATTATAATTTGTCAATTTATTTAATTAATTAATTAGACATGAAATAATTAATGTTGCAATAAATAATACTATGAGGTCAACTTGGGAGTGGACAAGTATCTAATTGTAAACATTAGTTTCAGATTCTATCCTCATTATGTAGAGTTAATGTTTTATACTTTCCAGCCTTGGTAGATAAAGTGCACCATTGAGTTCCACCACTCAACACACAATGAATGAATGAATTCAAGCAGATCTCAGAAAATGGAGTGTCTCAAGACTAGGTTCTGTCTGCCTACTCCACTATATTCTGGACTAAGATCTCAAAAAATAAATAAAAATAGTAATTTAAAAAACTCACCATCTGTAACATTCCTAAAGTTTTTCTGACTGATTCTAGCGACAAATCTACTTAAATTTGTTATTCCCTTGACATGATTTGATAAAGTTGAATTTGGAAAAGGTGCTTTCACTAGAGGTGCGAGATATGCAAACACTATTGCATCAAATGAAGATGGACGGTTACCAAAGAAATATTCACTCTCCCCTAATCTGTCTGAAAGAGTTTTAAGGCACTTTTCCGCTTCACTGTAGACCTGTAAAGATTAAAAATGGCTAATACTAAACTATATACTTATGACAACAAAATATATAACTTAAATTATATATTTTGTTGTGATAAGTACAGAAATCTTGTATGACACTAAAACAAGCATAATATTTAAACAGCTCAATTATTTATTGTTGCCTAATATTTAGGTATTCAGTCAGGAAAGAGCCAAAACAATTGTTATTCAGTGTAAGGCCAAAATATGCCACTTATTGCAAGCATAACCACAGTATATAGTAATATGATTACTATATTACATAGGTAATTTAAAGTAATTAAAATAACTTACAGTTTTCTCAATTTCTTTTAGATCTGTATGTTCACCATATAAAGCATCTATCATTTCCTTAGCAACATTTTGATATCTAGATGGATAATAAAAATTAAATGGTATCTGTAGAGCCTTTGCGAACGTTGGTCGTGTTACGTCACCATAATTCTTCTCATCTACCCACCATGCATATTGATATGCAGGATAAAGCTTATCTCGGAGGTATTGAGTAAATGCACTAGCTTCAGCGGCTTGTTTCTGATTTAAATGTACGTCAGTGCTGTAATGCTAAAACAAACTTTGTAATGAATTTTAAAATTATAAAATGTTATAGGAATAACATTTTTTGTTAATGTCTCTTACCAACGATTTTAAATATTCTACAACCTCCTCAAAATTAGTAAGAACAGTTCTTCCATCTTTCATAACAGGTAAAGTGCCTTTTGGTGTGAAAAATGGATTGCTACATTCTCGAACCTTCACTGGCACACCGATGAATTTCATATAAGTCTGAAATTTTATGTGAAATTTCTGTTAACTATTAGCACCGGTATAAAATAAATAGATTATAAATAAAACACATACTAAGACTTTTAGGCACTCTAAGTCAATAGATGCTAGCCCCCATTCCCCTCTCCATATATCTAATTCTATGCTGGCCATAATTTTTTTCAAGACCAATTCACAATTTCAAATAAATTTGAACTTCTAATTTTTTTGACATTACACAACAGATGTCAGTAATCACTATAATCAAGTGACACACAGATTAAAATAAGTAAACGGTCTTAACTTTTTGGTCATTCCTAATTTTCTTTGGAAATTATATTTTGCGTATACTAAATTAAATAAGAAAAATGTAAAAGAAGTGTTTTGTTAATTCTATAGTAGGTACTGTATAGTGCTGATATATAGTTTGCTAAAAATATATATTAAGAAGACATTATTATTCAAATAAGGCCAGTAAGTAAATGTGTTATATGAAAAAGTCAATTTTATTTCAAGTTTGTAACTTAGCAATTTTTCTGATTTAAAATGTTAATATAAAATTCATGATCCCGTTGACGGTGTCTTTTGTGTTTTTGTAGGCATTTTATATATTATTTTATTCGTTTAAATTTAATATATTTTGGTATTCAAACAAATTTATGCAGAAATAATCATGTTGATTGATCAACTACCAGAGAAGAACGACAGCCCAGATAAAGAACAAACTTTGTTTTTTAATAATAGCTCACAAGAAATTGTAAATAATAGCGAGTTATTTGAAATTGAAGAAATCAAATATGACGGTATGCCTTTAAAAATTTTGCAAATTCCGTTTACATGACAAAGATGTATTTTGATAGTTAAATTCAATTAAATGTTTTCTTTCAATTTTAGAAAACAATCTATGTACACGTGATTTGGTAATTCTATACGAAAACATGGATCATCACACGAAAACCATTAATATTTCTAAAAATACAATTGAAAAAGCACCTAACCACTATATAGAAACGGTAATTTACAATGATGATATAGATTCTGATGTTTCGGATGTTAGTGAAATCTTCAGTAATGAAGATGTTCATAACGTTATCACGATTAACGACGAAAGGATCGACCTCCTCAATACAATTCCTTCTTTTCAAGCTTCACTCTGTCACAAATACGGCAGTGTGAATATGGAGACAGCTTATATATCTAATGAATATGATAAACATTTTATGTTTAACGACAATTATATTAAAGACCATTTAAATATACATTCAATGTCTGGTTGCAAGTACTCCGATAGTACTGTAATTCCAGCATCATTATTAGATTATATTTGCTGTAAGTGTTCAGAAGACAGTTATAGTTTTTATATGGATAACGTTATAAAATACGTTCAACATACTATTGACCAGTTGAAACGTATAAGTAATGGTGACTATTTAACTGGAACAGCTAAAGAAAAGTGGCGAGAGGTCAAAAGCATTCATAAGGAGAATGAATGTCAAAATAATGCCATAGTGAGTTGTGCCAACGTACCCACACGAATCAAACGTAAATCAAGGCATTTTAAAAATACGTGGGATGATAAAGTACATTCAGAAATGGATATAAGATGCCTAAAAAAAATATTAGAAAAAAGAATTTATCTGCAAGTGCCAAAATTATTAAGTGGGACTTATAAACTTTTCCGCAAATACTTTGATAGTAATCTCACCATAAGCTATAAAAAAGATAAACAATTACCTAGTCTCAAAAATATAAATGAATCGCGTGTAAATATAGTATTAAAATTACAATGTTCAAATTCTGATGAGGTAGAAGCTAACGTGAATTCAGGAATGGTCCTTCGTACATCATTGCTAGATGAACATAGTACAGGTAGCTTATTTCTTGCAAGTTGACATTATTATGTACTTATTTAAAGATTTATTAATTTTTATTTCTTTTTAGAACAATGTTCAGTTATAGAAATTACGTCTGATTACGATGAAAAAGCCAATATAAGTCACATTGAAAATAACGTTAATGATGTCATTTTAAAATCTACACCTAGTTTAACATACCACAGTCAAGCTGATTTTAATGATAATATAAAGTCAGAAGAAAGTAATGCTATTGAAGAATTTACTGAACCGTATCCAATAACGGACGAATTATCGTATACAATGCGACGATTAAACATGAACTCTCCTGTCCTAGAGGAAAATGAGGACACATCAACTAAAAAGAAAAGATCTTCACGTGTTAGAATTAAATCACCATATGAAAATAGATCATATGTTATTGAAGAAAAGAAACGAAAAAAACTTTTAGAGATCAAAGAAAAACGAGAAAAAAAGAAAATGATTATCAACGAGAATCATAAAGTAACTAAGCCGAAATATGGAAAAGGTGCAATAATGGCTCATTCTTCTTACTCTGTTACAAAATTATCTATTACAAATAAATCCTTTTATAATTCGATATATGGACAAACTTTAGACAACAAAAGTTTAAAAAGAGAAGTTAAAAGGCATAAAATAAATCATATTTCTTCTCTTGATTTAGATTATGACAATGAAGAGAAACATGAATCTGGATCAATACCAAACAAAGCAAGCCAAAATTTCATTAGCCGTAGTTATTATTTAGAGGATGCAGATACAGAAATTATGCACTTACCAAGCAAATCAGATAGCGTTCAAGACGTAGGAAAAGAAATTGGCACTCGATCGACTTCCACTATATCTAATGACGTGGATAATTTGAGCATTATCAAACGACTGTTCACAAATACATCTGTATCTGATCTAAGTGTTACCGATACAATGTCAAGCTTTCACAAGCAAATGTTGTAAGTATAATATTATTTATTACTTTTTTTACTATACATACAATATATAACGAAGGAAGTGTATTTCACACTAGATTCTCTGTGTCTATCCATAATAAAAAAATATGTTTTTTTTTTATTTTTAATAGAAAGGGCGCAGGTGAAGTCAATAAAAATGATTTTCTCAAATTGGTACAAAGTACTGAAGCATTAGTTCCAACTAATACACCAACGAAAAATGAACATAAAGGAATTGTTAAAAAAGAAATGGCTACCGAGTGCCGAAGAAATATAAATAAAATTTATGACTTAATGAAAATAAACAATGAAACAGATTCCTATAGTTTTAAAATTAATAAAAATAATGCAACATCAGCTATTACGAAAGAAAGTTATAGTACACAAAGCTGTGACAGTGGAAGTAGTAACAAGCATCAATTAATATCTTCAAATTTAAACAAAGATATAAATAGTGATCTTGTAACAGTTATTCCAAAAGTTATAATAAGTTCTAAGCAACGTAGTACAGCAGTAGATAATAAAGTAAATAGGGAAGTAAAAAAATATGACACTAAAATAAATAATAACCCGTTAAAAGCAATATCTCAACTGCTTCATGATATAGATAACGTTCAGAAAACAAGGCAAAAGGGTGGAAATGAAAGAAGATCATCGAAGAAATCTGAAAATCCAGAAAACAAAACGAAAATTTCGACCTACAAACGCAATAACGATATAAATACTGTACGATTACAATCGCACAAAGAAAAGAATTTACACCAAAATGTAACAAATGAAAAGACCAAACCAGCTGCACGCTTAGCTCTTGAGAAACCTGCAAGAAAATTTTACAGAAAAAATGTAATAGATATCATCGATGAAGTTAAGGAACTAAAAGGGGAAGCAGTCCGTGGGCCATCGAAACGGTCTAGATTAGATAATTTAGCGCAACCAAAAAAAATATATGTTCAGGCTCATTATGAACAATATCAAAATAGACATGAAAAGCAATTTCTGACTGACAGACAAAGAGTAGCTTTTCAATTACCAAATAGGGAAAGGCTTTCACCAGCTGCATTGAAACGACAAAAAAAAGTTGTAGATACATTATCAACGAAGCAGACGGCTGTTGATTCAGCAATAGGTGTGTAAAGGTGAATTTGTTTAGCAAAAATGTTAGAAAATTATTATTGAAACAAAATTAATTTTATGCGATATGTATCAAATCATGTCATCTGCATAGGTATGATGTATTATATATTAGTGAAAATAATTACATCTATAATTTTCTTTTAAGTAAATAAGATTGGATAGTTTCATAAATAAATATGTGAAAACTGTGTGAATTGTGAAAAAAAGTTTCTAATTCTTTATTTATTATACATTACAGAAAAATCTGTGATCTCTAAAATAGTATACAGAGATATCTTGGAAGATCATGAAAAGAAAATTCCAACCTATACAAAACGACCATCATCTTGCACAAACTCATATCTTAACCCCTTGTAAGATGTTTTACGTTGTGTTTTCAGTATTATTTAAAATTTCTATTTTTTTTTATTTATATCTTTGGTGCTTTCTAGAAATAAAAAAAATGTTTCTGTGGAGTCTTATGCAAACAATAGTCATACTGTTGCTCCAGCTTTGTCACGTAATGGCAACAACGAAATCTCTCGAGCTCCTCTCATACCTGTGTGTATTGACTTAGGTAAATATATTAATTTATGGTTTTCACTTAAATTTAATTTATAGTAATACCTATTTCTTACATGTTTAAAATTATATTTATATTGAGTTCAATTATCAATCTAATGTTACCTAATATGTCATATACTTGTTCTAACTATTTACATATTATTACAGAATCTGTTACGTCATCTCCTTCTGTAGAAGGATCAAACGCTCTTGGGAATAAATTACACTTAATGATAAATTCTATTACTAATACAAACTATGTATCGAATGCCCTCACTGGAACAAAAGAGTCCGTAGTAAAATCTGATATACACGATAAAAAATCGAAAACTGATGTTCATCTGTTAAATGAAAATGATATATCAACTTCTGATTACTCTATCGATGTATTTGAAGACAAAAATATTCTAACAGCAGTAGCTTGTATTTCTAAACATAATCAAAATAGTGAAGCTGACAAAGGGCCTATAACAAATATATTGACATATGAAGTTAAAGATTCTGAAAGCGAGCTCCATAAGTTGGAAAACGCTTTATATAATCAAATATCAACCGGCACGTTTCAGAAACGGTTAAAAATAAAAAAGCTTACTCTTACACCTAAACATTCCATACAAGAGGCATTTGTTCTTAATTCTGGAGACACTGATACTTTGCTTGTTAAATCAACATTATCTCGCAAATTTGGTTTCTCTAAAACAGATATGTCTGAAATCAAACCTATTCCCGTTTTGTCCAATATGATTATAAACAGAACGTTTCCTATTCAAATATCAACTGTAGGATATGCTTTTCTTAAGCATTATGATCATAATATTTCGAAACTTACTGGAAACGAAAGAATTCACTTAAAAGATAAATTTTCAAAAATAACTTTTAATAATAAAAGTACACCTAAAATCAAAGAGCTATGTCATAAAAGCTTTCAATGCAACATGAAAATTCAGAGTGACTTAGAACCCAATAATACTGACACATCAATTACCAAAAAGAACTATGTAAGACCCGAGTCTAGCAAAGTCGATAACTCAAGTGAAATGATTGAAGAAATATTCGAAGATCTTTTGAAAATTAAAGATATTAGTTTAGAAGAAAAATACAAAAATAATGAATCAAATCTAAAAACGAAATCTGACAATATTAGCACTTCCACTTCGTTAGATATTCTAGTGGGGCTTTTGAATGAAATTAAAAAGATTACATCACATCAAGCTAATTTTGTTAAATGTAGAAATGAAATTAATTTGAATAGAAAAAATAAAGAACTAGAAGTATTACTCAATAATGTTCCAATACAAGAAAATTCATCTGATAACAGTGATAGTAGTTCGATTTCATGGACTTCTCTTATAAACAAAGAAGAAGATCCTAATAATCATCCCGTACTTCAAAATGACGTTAATGGCCTAGACCTCGTTAAAACAAGAACGGAAGAAGAAAAAGTATTTAAGAAAGTAAAACGTATATGTTTCGATAAAGAACTAACCATCAAAATGTCACAAAAAGAGATTAAGCACGCTTTCACAGATGTGCCATCGCAATTTTATATAACTACTGTCAATAGGAGTACAGGTTGTGTAAATTCTTTTAACTCCACAAATAAATACTTGAGTCGATCAGTGACTACGGTATATGACTGCAGCATACTTCATGTGAATTCATCAACTCACCAAATAATAGAGTTACCAAAATATAATAACGAAATATCACTTTATAACAATACTGCCTTTCCTAATGAAGAAAAAATTACGAAAAAATATAATTCTATAGTAAAGAAAATTTCAAAATCCGAAAATATTATGCTTTCTGAATTTGATACGACGATGAAAATGAAAAGAGATATTTTAGTAACAATATATTCAATCCTAGTATTGACTATATTTACTGCTTTGACGTTTCCTGATTTACTTCCTCCAGCGTAATTTGATTTAAATAGCTCGATGAAACAAAATTTTATGTTATACGAATATTCTTTTGCTAAATTGTATATTTTTATATTATATTTTATTTATTGATTCAATTTGTTATTTTATATTCGATACTTAAAAATGAAATTAAATTGATTTAATTCTAATGTAAATATGGATTTTGAATTATTAATGTTTAGAGATATTATTGAGACGAGTAAAATTTTAAAATAATCAGCTTCACGCTGTATCCCGCATATAGCAGGCTAGAAAAGGAATCTAGTGTTAAGACATATCTTTCGTCACTTGCCGCAGAATTTTTTGAAGCATTCTGCGCTGGGCTTTGGTGCCAGAGCGAAGAAATGAAAACATAAATAAATAATAATTCATTCCCCCGAGTGAGGTTCGAACGTCCCGTTACAGCCACAAGCTTGCGCCCCTGCGCTATGACGGCCTCTAATAATATTATGACTAAAATATTAAAATTATTATAATATTTAAAATTTTAAAGTCATTATATTTTCAGAGATTTTATGTTTTCAATTTTACAAAATACTGGATTAGATATAGATATATAGTAGTGTAATTTATGTTTGCAATACTTAAATTAGGGTCGGGATATAGGACCTTAACTTAAACCCTAAAACAAGAATACCCTGTTTGTAGTGACGTAGACAAGTGTACTGGAAATAATATCGTAGTTTTATGTAATTACCGCTTGCAGTTTACATATTTCTCAATTCACATATACGATGAAAAAAATATTGAAAATTGTTTTTATATTATTATTGTCAATGCTTTTTTGGGCGTGTCATAAAACGTATTTTACAGCTTACTCTGTCAGCTATTTTAGAAAGGAAAAATAAAGTCAATGTCAAAATCACATGTTGATGTTGGTTTGGTATTCAAACTCCAAGTTTCATAAGAAAATGTATACCTATACGTTTAATTGATATAAAACATAATAAACTTTTATCAAAATAAACTTTTATTAACAGTAACTATAACAAATAGTGTAATTTGATTTTAGGGTAATATAGTCTTATTATCCAATATGTCAAGCGGAAGAAGTAAATCTACTAAGGTATTTTTATATCTCTGTAGAAAATTTAATCTTTCTTTGTATTATAAATATTAATATATTTTTTAATTTGTACCTTCTAGCGAAAAAAGAAAGATATTAAATTTACAGCTGAAAACATTGATAATACGGCACCTGCTCTAAAAATCTTAGATGAATTACAGCACAAAAATCCTCAAGCATATTTGTTTTATTCCCGTAATATAAAACAAAGGCATACTACTGCAACAGCTTTAAAAAACTATCATTATGTGGTACCGGGCTTTTCTCTTAGCACTTTTGATGATGATTGGGATGGAGAACTTAATATAGACTTTTTTGAACCATTCTGTTATAAAAGTTTAACACCAAAAATGATTTCTACTTTAAAACATATAGAAAAGGCAGATCCACTTACTAGTTATATGAAGACTAAAATGGAATGGCAAAGAGGATGCCGAAATTTAAGGTTGACGGGTGGTTAGTGTCTACTAAATAAAATTGATTATTAACAATTAAACTGATAATGGAGTAGACATTGTCATGGTGTGAATCGGACTCTGATCTCAACTTGAGAAAATGATATAATAACTATTTTCATTTTCACATTTTGGTAGACTAAGTACTGTATTGAGTTTCCACACTTAATATATAATTTTTCAAAAATTGTGCAATATGTAGGAAAAGGAGTATTATACCTATCCTGTTAACCATTTAATAGCTGCTAAAAAAATTTTTAGTACATGCAAATTTTAAAATTTTTAGCGTTTACTAATATGATGCAGAAGTATGAAAGTCTAAATGAAGAAGTAGTGCAGTGTCCAAAGCACATTGTGGATATGGCAGCTCATCTGGACAGTAATCCTGATCCATATTTTGATTGCACATATAATTGGTATTATGCTGGTAATGGCAATTTACAACTCATTTGTATTGATTGGATAGATTATTTGCTATATAGTGAATTTTCTACTGTTTGTAAGTAATATTTTTCTAAACAATTTTAATTTTTACTATTCTTCTTACACTACTTAACACAGTACTACAGTTCTTTGTTTTGAAGCAAACCAATACATTTAACATTTAAATATTGCTTTACTGCCTTTACACTCATGACTCAACAGTTTAATTTTTAAATACATATTTATTAATGATAATATATTTTTTGGCTGTCGCGTTGTGGCACAGGGGCATAAGGATGTAATTGTAACGCAACAGTTGTGGGTTTGATTCCCCCCTCAAGGGAAGGAATTATAATTTATGAATATTTTCTCTTTTTCGTTCTAGCAAGGGAAAAGCTCGGCGTTGAGTTCCGCTACTCAACATGCAATGCCTCAAAAATTCGGCGGAAAGTGGGAAACAGAGTGCCTTAACACTAGGTTCCATCTGCCGACCCTGCTATGTGCGGGATACAGCGTGAAGCTGATTTATATAATTGTTTTTAGAGGCCGTCGGTGCGCAGTGACATAAGCGTGCGACTGTAAACGCCACGGTTGTGGGTTCGATTCCCACTCGGGGAATGATATATTTACTATTTTAATTTCCTTGCTCTAATATCGAGACAAAGCGTGACGTTGAGTTCCGTCATTCAACATACAATACCATGCCAAATGAGAATGTAGCGGAAAATGGGGAACTGCAGTGCATGATACAGTTTATAGCTAAAAAAATATTTTTCATAAATCTCAAATTTTTAAGAATATTAAATTTATTCAAATTTTATCGATAAATTAATAACAATTTCAGATATATCACATTTCAACAAAAATGAACACATAATTGCTGAAACACCAGCTGCAACATTTGACTGTGGAACAGACTGTTATATACTTGAAACAATTTGTTCAACGAACAACATTATTGCATTGAGAACAAAATACAAGATTTTTATATTAAAAACGGTCACACAAAATTGTGAGCTGCTAATCGAAGCTGTTAAATGTGTAGGATCAGAGCAACCATACACTAGCATCTCCTTTGATGATTATCATAAAAATATATTATATATAACAACTTTAGATAACAAACTAAGTATAGTTAATTTAGACAGGCTGAAGGCTAGAAGTGTTAAATTAAAAGGCAAAATTTCAATGGTGGATAACTGGAACACAGTCCTTGGTACTGGACGAGGCTATTATACACATGTTGGAAAAAAATCTATTTCCATATATGATAAAAGATCTAATAAACCTGTTTTGGTTTGGACAGAATTAAGAAATTTAACTGATGAAATTGGCTGTAATGATATAAGTGTTGCTAAATTCATTGGAGAGCATTCATTATATTTTGGCACAGATCACCATCTTTTCTTAATGGATTTCCGAAATATGAACCATAATGATAAAGCTAAAGTTGTACAGAGATGGACCCATGGCATGGAATGTATTCCCGCTTACATATCTCATATTAGTTTTGAAATGAATAAAGAACTTTTAGTTCTTAGCAGTCAGTGGTGTGAAGATATGTGTGTATTACCAAATAGTAGCAATATTATAAAAAAAGAGATTGATTCCACTGGTATTTATATACCTTATCGTCCTCCAAGTATTTTGAAAACTCTTGATGAAGCTCGGCAAAAAATGTTATGTAATGATTTATATAATCCCATAGATACAAGACTATGTACAGCTATAACAGGTGTTTTAATAATGGAGAGAGCAGAGAAATATGATATTTTGATGCAAAATGCTCTAGGGGATATAACTTGTCATACCCTTTTCCCGGAATACATGGAAACATTTATTGATAATGATGGACCACAGAATTTACATGATTGGAGTACCTCATTCAAGCTGCCGACGAAAACATATGAAGTATCGTCAGTTGAAAATATAGCTAGCATATGGCAGCAATTGAAGAGGTTACCTGATAATTTCAAAGTGGAAGGTGATCTTAACGATAAAAGTCTGTTTAATAAATCTGAGATTTCAGAAGCATTTGAAAACGAAGAGGTGGACATTGGCTTGCAGGAAGTTTGGTTGAAAGGCCAGAGTGAGAGTGTCGTGGATCAATCATCATTTGCACTTGATTTGCATTTTGATGAAAGTGATTAAATGCTATATTATGATGCAGTTCTAAAATTACTAATAAACGATGGTTGTAGATCTGAATCTCATTTGGATGAGCGTTTTTATTCAAATATTTATATTCGCCATCTGACACACAACGTCTTTAAGAAAATAAAGAATGAAATCTATCCTAATAATAAAATCGTAACGGATCGGTGTCAGTACATGGAAGATATTCCAGAAAAACTATTATTGGGATCATTTATTAACGTAATAAAACCTAAAATAATAATTTCTATATTTATTTTAAACTTGATATTACTTACTGGATTTATTTTACTTAAGGAGTATTTTAGAGATTTTAAGAGTTATTTTATACAATGGTTTTATTGAATCGGCTAAAGCCAAAGTCTTTAATGTTGTTGTTTGAAATTATTTGTAAAATGATTACTACTGTACTGGGACTAACAGCACTGACCTCATGTTCACCAAATGAAAAAAACCTGGTCCGCAGCCATTACCATCGAGTAATTCGTAACAAATGCACTTAAATACGTATTTTAGAGACGTAAGACGATTTATGATTCCATAACGCAGTGTTTACTTTCGTTCAGTAGGAAAAAAAAAATATTTTTCTATTTTTGTAATATTTTATTTAATTTTCTGTTTGTCCGGGCCTTGACTTGTGAACTAAAAGTTAACTTGAGGATAATGAATATTTAATATTTTCATTTCCCCGGTCTGGTTACGAGCAAAGCGCGGTGTTCAACTCCGCTGCTTAACACACAATGCTTTTAGAATTCGATGGAAAGTGGGGAACGTGTCTTGATGAAAACGGTGTGTCTTAACACTAGGTTCCAAGGTTCCTTTCACAGTGTGAAGCTAAAAGAAAGCGGAGCCGGGAGCCCTAGAAATGAATAAATAGGACCTTAAGTTTTACTAGTTGGAATGCAGGAGACCCCGAGAACATGTGATAATAAAAATAACTGATATTCTATAAATATTTGAATTAAACTTGATATATATTATTTTAACTAGTCAATGATTGTATTATATAAAAACTATATCTTTATATTTGGCTGTGTTATATTTTGAAATGTAATTATCATAATAAAACAATTTTTCAAAGGATAATAAATAAAAAAGTTTTCATTTAACAAATCTATAATTAATATCTACAAGTGAGATAACAAGCATGTCATGCATGACGTCACACACACACACACACATACACTACACCAATATTAATATAAGTACAGGTTCACATTCTGGAGAATTAAAATGCCACAAAATTTTAAATAAGGTTTAAGAAGTAATTTTTGAATGGTTGTGTATAAATGAAATGAACATCAAAATTTACAACTAAACAAAAATTTACAAAATGTTGACATGACTTAAAGATCTTAATAATTAATACCGTAATTTAAAACATTTTATAATCAAGAATAAAAAAGTTTTATTATGTGTATTTATATCCAAATAATATAATTTAGCTGCAGAAGTGAAAAAATATAATAGAATGATTTGTTTGTTATACATTAACAGGTATTAGAAGGCCATCCATAAAATAAGACACATAAATTTTATGTTTTTTTGACCTTCCTCATTGCAGCTGCTTACATTTGTGGGACTGCCCAGGACCTATATAGTCTATTCATTTTGGTATTAAACAAAATATAAACAAAGAAACACTGTTTCTTAAACTTCAATGTAACTTTTTAATTTCTATTTAATTTGGTCCAGGTTGTATCATGTTTCATATAAAAAAACAATAGAAGAAAAACAAAATAATCTGAATATCTTTCGGTGGTAAGTCTTTGTGACACTACATGTTCAGTGGTGGAATTCAATTGGAACTTTGTTCTAATACCAGAGTATGAAGAAATGCATACAGTTTGTTCCTCTCCGCCGTGTGACGTAATTTATGGATGGCCCATAAAATATTGATACTACACTAGCCATTTAAAATGAATGAACTTTTTTTATATTAAGATTGCTTCTATAAATAAATTAGATTTTAGGACAAAAAGAATTAGTTTAATTATTTTTTTTCCGTGTGTATTTCATCACATGTTCAAATATAATTTAATCACATCAGTTGGTATCACATTATGACGAATACATACTTATTTAGTACTTGATATATTTCTTTACATACTTATATGAATATAATTATTTTAAATTTGATATTTCATAAATTTAAAAGTCAATTTCCTGAATTTAACACAAATAGGAAGATATTATCCACATACTACATAACAGTTACGTAGGTTTGAAGCCTGACTTATACATTTGCTTCTTCATCCGCTGAGACTGCACAACACTGGAAAGAAAAAATATTTAATTAAAAATTGAATTCTGTCGTCACTCAAAAAGATTAATGTAATTTAAAAACAATGGTTTTATGATGAGATTCTTCGATCAACTATCTATTATATAAACAAATGCAAAATATGCCACAAAATTCCTTATTACAACTAGATAAGGTTTAGTTTTGATTGGCGCATAATGATAAATAAAACATTTTATTCCGCGCTGATAGCGAGAAAATAAATAAATAAATTTTATGACTGTACTGACTGACTATGACTATATGACTGTACGCAGGAGACATATGTCAATAAGGCTTAAAATTGTTATAGCAAATTTTCTTAGTCCAGACCAACCAATATTCGACGAGATTGTTGGTTTGGCCAAGCGACGAAATGTTTATATCTAATTGTTTAATAACGTTTTTTTAGTAATTACTATAAAACTGAATCTATGTTTCCGAAACATTTACTTAATGAAAGATTTCTCCAGATTTTTTAATTAATGAAGTGTAACACACTTCTCAGCACAAGCTCAGCGTTAAGCACAAGAGGTTGTGGGTTTGATTTCCACTCTAGGAAATTAAATATTCAATATTTTCGTTTCCTCGTCTAGTAACGAGGAAAAGCGCAGCGTTAAGTTCCGCCACTCAATATGCAATGACACCTGAATTCCGCGGAAAGTGGGAAATGGAAAAATCTTAATGGGAAGGAGTCTCTTAACACTAGGTTCCCAGGTACCCTCTGCCTACTCTGCTTTGTGCGGGACACAGCGTGAAGAAAAAAAAAGAGTATTTATTTAGGGTAAACACATAACTAAGTAAACCTACATTACTAACCACTATCGTCTAGTAAACCCCCGCAACCAGGAGCCAGTGATGGTAGTGGTGGGCGGCGTCTCCTTCTCCATATGTTCCAGCAGGCGTCGCTGGTTGTCGCGGAAAGCAGCTATGGGGTCCTCAAACTGGCTGTAGTAGCGGAGCACCTCACGGACGTCGGTTACGTTTGACATTGCTATAGCTAAAAAAAAGGTAAAGATTAGAAATATAACTTCATACTAATCTATATTGTCATATTATAGAGGTTAAAGATTAAATTGATATTATAAAAAAATATAATATAGATATTTTATAAAGTGTGTGACTGTAAACACAATAATATTAAATATTTTGGCATTGAATATTGTAAATGGGGAGCGGAGTGTCTTAACACTACACTTATCATTATAAAATATAACATTGTTTTTTATTTAACCAACGACATAAAAATGTAGGTAAATTTCTATAGTTAACCTTGTAACAAATTAGCCAAGTCCAGCAGTGCAGTGTCGTCGTCAGCTCCCTTCCACTTCTTCAATATGAGCGCATTGTCTGGTTGGAACTTAGTTGTCATTTTGTTCCAATCCACCACTATTACCTAAAATTTAATTTAAATATCATTAAAATCAGCTTCACGCTGCATCCCGCACACAGAAAGGTAGGCAGAGGGAACCTAGTGTTAAGACACTCCGTTCCCCACTTTCTGCCGAATTCTGGCATTGCGTATTGAGTGGCAGAACTCAACGCCGCGCTTAGCTTCGGCCAGAGCCAGAGCGAAAAAATGAAAATATAAATTTAAATTAATATTTCATCTCCTCGAGTGGGGATAGAACCCACAACCAGTCGGTTTTACAGTCACACTTCTTACCGTTGCGCTACGCCTGGCCTCATTAAATTTATATATATTTTGTTACCAGTTACTAACATATGTGCATAATTTTGTAGTTAATTTTGTTAATAGGATTGAGCAGGAGATTTAAATAAACAACTTTTTTCACTTCAATCTATTAGTTGCTGTAAGGCAGCACGTATAGCAAGGTTAAGAAACTAATTCACCACTTTTCGCCCCATTTCTTAAGCCATTACGTGTTGAATAGCGAAACTTTAAGCGCTTTATCATTTTATCAGTGAGAAGATGAAAACAATTGATTACTCCGAGTGAGAATCGAACACGTTACACTTCGCCATGAAGACATTTTAAATTACTTAAACAACAGAAGAACAAAAACAATTGAATAAATTGTTTATGTGTTTGCTTCTCTCACCCTATCCCTAAAATGATAAAATAAAGTAACTTATCACCAAATTTAATAAATATCTATCTGCTATGGAATATTTTCGATATTGTAACAATAGATTTTAGAAAAATTTTATGAATTAAATTAACTATAAAATTTTCTAAGTATAACTTGCTAAGTTATACTTAGCAAACTTTACTATAATCAGTTTATTCTCAGTTAATTAGTCTGTTTATACTATGTTTTACATATTAAACATACCTTCGACAAATCGCGATTAAGACCTTCAAGATTTTTAACATGGACTCCATCTATAAAGTGGGTGGAATCTCTGAACAATCTGTACGATATCATTTTGTTCTCAGGGTCTAGCTTGTCTAACACCGGCCATATCATAAAACCATTCTCAGAAGTAAATATAACAACTTCATAATCCGAGTTAGCTACTGTTTGTAAAAATTGATCGACACCAGGACGCTTTTTGAATCTGTAATTTTTGTAAAATAATAATAAAACCATGTGTAATTTCTCAGCTTCACGCCTTATTCTGCATATAGCAGGATAGACATATACATAAGACATATATAGGCATTCTGTTCCCCACACAGCGCCGCATTTGGTGCCGCCGCCGCGTACATGTTACCAAAGTAAGGAAATTAAAATAATAGAGGGGCCCCAGAGAGGGCGTAGAATAACTTAAAACATCTTATAAATTATATTCTTCAAGTCCAATTTAGAAAGTCCTTATTTACTTCAGATATGAGGATTAATTAAAAAAAAGAAATATTTTAAAATTAGTAAACAAAGTTCTGTTGCAATTGAATCTAGCAAGCGTATTTAACATCTCAAATGATTTAAGATAAAAAATTCATTAATAAATAATTTAAAATGCATAAAACAGAATGGATCATCTTATTTATAAAAATATATTCTACTATATAAACAATTAAAAAAATTAAAAGAAATTTAGGAAGCTCCCTTTATTTTGTAATCAAACCAGATTCTATAAAATTAAGAAAAGAATTTTTTTTATGAATGCTGACTATAAATTAAGAAAAACCAAAAAATAAAGAATACAAGATATATTTTAAGCATTATACTACCTCCATCCGGTTTGATAAGACCAGTCGGGATGTACAAGAACATCAGTGAATTCTAATACTAAAGTATAAGTAGGTTGATATGGTGGTGGCAACGGGTCTGGCAAAAGTTTCTCACGGGAAGGCTCTTTAATCATCTGTGAAATGAAATGAAGTCAAATGATATTTATTTATACAGCCTGTAAGCACTATGTTAAGTTCCTACAATCATGTATAATACCTTTTACTACTAAAAAGATAAGATTACTGCCATCCTAAGTGGATGTGATGAAGGAAGCTCAGCAGGAATATTGTCTAATTATTGGATTGTTTATCACATTATATTGCTTTATGTTGTATTGCACAATAATTACCTATAGACTCACACCAATTTAGCGGTTTAAATATCTAAATATATTCATTAAGCTTGGATGTCTATCAATTATTTTATAAAATTTTAATTACCCATTTCTAAAAAAAGATTTTGAATAATATATAAAATCCTAAACCAGATTTAAGTTATTTAAAATTACCTTTTCATAGAAGGTAAGCTCCTTCCAAGTTCTCCTCAGGTACTGCAAAGGCACTGGTAGGTGTGAATACTCATCCTCTATGGGTCTGCCTTCATCGTCTCTCCGGGGAGCTCCCATTTCTATCACCATACAACCTCCCATTATGGTCATTGCTCCACCAAAGGCTGCAAAACTATTTACCATGACTATTAATAGACATCTATGGATTATTTTTTAGGAATATAGACTAAGATTTATATTCAAATTGACATTTATATTTAAATGATATCTTCCTTTGTTTTATTCATGCTGTATCCTACACATAGCACAGTGGGCAGAGAGAATCTAGTGATTTCTCAACTTTTGGCCTAAACTTGTGACACTGTATCTTGAGTGTGATGTGAATCAAAACTCAACTCTGAAATTTGTCTTGTCAGAGGAGGGAAAATTCAAACCCACAACCAATGCATTTCAGATGTTGTCCCACTGAGCAACTTACAATGACCTCAGTAATCATTATACTTTGATAAATATAATTTACTCAACCACATCAATTCTATACTATAAATATTCATTTTATAGCTATTTTTAAATGAATTACCCAATTTTCATTCGTCTCCAACTCTTTTCATTCTCCTCGGTCTTCTCTTTTTGCTCTTCATCAAATTTTTGTTGTTCTTGTTGTATTTCTTGAGCATCTTTCTGGCTTGGAGTTGACTGAGGGAAAAATCGTCCGAGGATGTCTACTTTCTCAGGTTCTTTTGCGGTTTTATTCTTATCCCCTGGAACCAATTATTATATTAGCTTTACTACTAAATTAGGCAGTTACTAATCGCCAACAAATGTATATTAAGGAATAATATATTTTTATATTATACTATTAAAATTTTGATTTATAAAAAATAATATATCGAAACTAACCTATATTTTCAGAGGAATAAAATCTTACGGAGCTTGTCGATAAAAGAAATATATTTTGCCTCAAAAAATTTCGACTTTGGAGTTTAAGGCTATTACAACAAATCGCTCGTGTTAGACAAAATGCTTTTCTAAAAGCCATTATTTTAATATTTTATAAACTAAACGCCGAATTCACATTTCTTTGAAACAAAACAACTGACATTGTCAAATTGCTGTCATTTGAACTCAAAACTATGTCATAGATAAAACAAAAGTCCAGGCAAGTCATAAACGACTATCGGACTGTAGATGATAGTAAAAAAAAGGGTTTTCCTAATCGAATATGCTAGCTTGATAAAATAATAGAAACTTGTGCGCTTTAAATATAGTTTCGCTGTATCCCACATCCCACACGCTAGGAAGAAGGAGCCGAGCGTTAAGAGAGTCTGCTCCGCACTTTCCGCCGAATTCTGGAGGAATTGCGTGTCGAGAGACGGAACTGAACGCCACGCATTGCCTCGACACCAGAGCGAAGAAATGAAAATGTTACGTTGACCGTTTACAGTTATACATTTGTGCCCTTGCGCCACGATTTCTACCCTACTGTATGCGGGATACAGCGTGAAGCTGAAAAAAAAGTATATACAAATTTTCCTTTTTCTACTAAGACTATTGTAGTACAGTAGATAGTATCTGACTGTAACAACAATGTTCGGAGATATAGTCATACAATCTATCTAGTTCAGGAGAAGAGGTGAAAACAAAATATCTTTTTGTTCGAAATGACTAAACTGGTGGGATGGGATGGTCTTTACAGCGTCACGTCAGCGAGGGGCTCACCCCTGAAGAATAAATACAATCTCTGGTCGACGGTGAGAGGGACAGCAATCGCAGGGGAATGACCAGCATACGCTAATCAGGACGATTTTGGACCGTTGGGCACCATCGCACCGAGGCGCGGACGTGCCGTGAGATAGGACTGGCCTCGTCACCTTCACGGCGACAAGAAGTTTGTCGTGAGACTGACGAATTAATCCTGCCTATACTTATATTGGGCGTTTGCGACTGTGATTGGATCATTGGGATCTAGGAGGAGAAGGCTACGAGGGCATCGAAGAAGCGGGTGTGGATGAGGAGCGTACTTACACGCTTCGACAATGAGGGGATTGGATCTGGGCGTTAGTAGTAGCACTTGGCATGCATAACGAAATATCTTGACACTTAGTGATTTGGTTTGTTCTCTCTACAGCTTTCCTTCTCTTTCTTGCTCTACTAGAAAGAGTTTTAAACGTAACGTCAAGTAAAAAAATTGTATAATACATATAAATTTTATATATTCTAACAAAAATAAATTGAGAGCAGCTTACAATGAAATAAATTAATCTAATATATTATATTATTTTAATGGTGTTAAGTAGTTTATCATCATAATGTATAAGATAAAAGTAAGTGCAAGTACACATGTTTTAAAATATTATATAATGTGTAAAATATTAATATTACTATTGTTTTATGTTTAACTTCAAATAAACTAACTGTTTATAAACTCTGTATCAACAATGCTATCAATGTTTACAACAAATTATCATATCAGTTATTGGGTTAAAATTATTTTATTATTATGAAATAATATAAACTGAATAACGTAATACATTCAGATTTTTTCGGGACTAACGATGGAAAACAACGCGGCTGTTTTGTACGGACCTAAAGATTTGAGGGTCGTAAGTAAATGTATTCTTCTTCTTATTTATTATTGTCATTTGAATAATAGATAGAATTTAGATTATTACATATTTTTATTAAAGAAAAGTCAAAATCTTAAAAAAATAATTTAGTTCCCATGTATATGTAAGTCTTGTTAATATGTAATAACTACTCGATACCAATAATTAGTAACTTAGTAAAAGTAAAAAGACGATAAGTATCTAATATATATATTATAATATATATTTAAATACAACAATATTTATTACAGGTAAATTGGCCGATGCCAGTGATCAATGAAAATGGTAAACAATATATTTTTTTTCTGCTTCTCGCTGTTCTCACACGTAGTAGGGTAGACTGAGGGAGCCTAGTCTTAAGACACTCTACTCCTCACTTTTCGCCTATGTTTGGAGACATAGTTGAGTGGTGGAACTTAACACCGAGCTTTGCGTCACCAGACCGAAGAAATGAAAATATTAAATATTTTAGTGAATAATATGTTGAATATAATAACAAGTCAAATATTGGTTTTGGCTTCGCAAGATATAATAGTATCATCAGTTATTTTTTGTATAATTTTCACGCTGTATGCCGCACCCAGCAGGGTAGGCAGAGAGAACCTAGAGTTAACAACTGCGTGTTGAATGGCGAAACTTAACACCGTGCTTTACCTCGACATCAGAGCGAAAAAATGGAAATATACATTTTAATAAATATTTCATTTCTTCGTGTGAGGATCGAACCCACAACCGTCGCGTTACAGTCGGACCCTTGTGCTCCTCCACCACGTCTGGCCTTATGGATTTATGAATGGATTGCTCAGTCATTTGTTACAGTAAAAAATATAACATATTAAAATTTTAAAAAGGACATTTGCAGAGGTACTAATAAAAATGGAATGTGTTGGAATATGCGGCTCTGATGTAAAGCTATATTCCAGTGGCAAATGTGGATTGGAAGTTCTCCGTGACCCCATTGTCATGGGCCACGAAGGCGCCGGTACTGTAGTCCAGGTATGAGGAATCAGTCATTTTCCAATTTTTTTTTTTCATATTTATCCCGCCTTATACCTTATACCTTAGCTTGTCTCTTTTCCAATATAATGTATAATTTAATATGTATGCAATAAAATTATGTATTATATATATATGTGAATAAAAGGACGACGATTCTTTTATTTTTCTTTGCTGTTCTGAACTCTAGATTTTCGAAACTTATACATAATGTTAGATGTCAAATTCACACCCGTTTTTCCCCATGTTAATCTAATAGTTTTTTAATTTATTTATTTTTTCAGCTTCACGCTGTATCCCGCACACAGCAGGGTAGGCAGAGGGAACCTAGTGTTAAGACACTCCGTTCCCCACTTTTTGCCGAATTCTGGAGGCATTGCGTGTTGAATGGCAGAACTCAACGCCGCGCTTAGCCTCAACGCCAGAGCGAAGAAATGGAAATATAAATTTAAGTAAATATTTCATCTCCTCGAGTGGGGATCGAACCCACAACCAGTCGATTTGACAGTCACACTTCGTGCCGCTGCGCCACGACTGGCTTCAATAATAGCTAATAGTGACATAAAAAAAAATAACTTATGATAACTTAGGTGGGTAGCAAAGTAACAAACGTGGCAGTGGGGGACCGGGTAGCGATAGAGCCTACGCAGCCGTGTCGAAGCTGCGATCTCTGCAAGCAAGGCAGATACAACCTGTGTGTGAAACCCAGCTACTGCTCCACTAGGGATACATCGGGGAACATTTGCAATTATTATAAGCATGTCGCTGATTTTTGCCATAAGTATGTTTTTTTTTTTAAATTATTTAAGTTAAAATAACTTCAATGTATGTATATAGTAGATACTACATAGAAGTCGTCATGTCGCAAGTAAATTTTGCTTTATATGACACTAGTGACCCGCTCGAGGCTCCATCCGCTTGAAGTACTTACACAATTATTTATTTACTAATCCGACTTACGTGTTCTAATATCATTATAATTTTAAAGATAATATGTATCTGTATATAAAAAACTTAATATAATGTTTTTTATCTGTGAATCGATTGATATATAATAAACACTAAATATTAAAGGAAACTTGTCAAAATGCATACTAAAGTGCAATCTAAAAACAAGTTTTTTAAAAACGTTCTCTTGGGTTCATGTAAACGTTAAATGCCTTCAATAATAATATTTTTCATATATCTTGTATCACCGATTAGTTACGATTTTATTTATTACTAGCGGCTCGCCCACGGCTTCGCCCGCTTAAAATACATGATTATTGATTTAATAAGCAGAATTGATTGACAACTATAATGACTTCTAATATGATTTTTTTACGACATTATCGTCAAAGAATTTTTGATTGTTTTAAATAAAAAAATACGACCATTGTTGATATTTGATATTTATAAAATATACATAAAGCTAATTATTTATTACACGTATATATTTTTGTAACTTTATGTTCTTTTTACCTATATAATATACTCTGTTAAATGTGCTGATGTCAGTGAATAATTTAATTTACTCATTCAGAAACAGCCTTAAATGTTAAATTATTGATTTGAAGGATTCATAATAATCTTTGTAAAATAACTGTAATAATTGCATATTAACTCCTGTACAGTTTTTAAATTAATTACATATATTATATAAACGAACCAACTAAAAAATCTTTGTATTTACTTGATATTTCTTTCAAGATCGTACTTTATCTCTGTGTTGAATTAATTGCGACTTCTTTCAAATGACGATAACTTTTTTTTTAATGAACCGATTTTGATGAACTATTAATTTTAGTAGTTAAGTTGAGTTAAAATAAAGCAATTGGTGAAATTTTCAAGTAAATCGGTTAAGTACTTTCAGAGAAAAATGCGGACAAAAATATGTCGACAGACAGACAGACAGACAGACAGAAATTCAAAAAAAAACTTTTTGCTTTCTATTATTCTTTTTAAGTGTTTATATATATATATATAGACNTATATATATATATATATATTTCCATTAAAATTAATTTAATTCTTAATTGAGCAACTTGTTTATCTCCTTTATATAGTTTTTTCTTTTTTGTTATTTTTTTTATGTATATATGTATGTCCTTTTTTTGTATTCACTCCATGTTTGAACTTTAATGGCTAATGTAATGTAGACATTTATTAGCTTTAAGTATTTATTTTAGCTTTAAGTGGTTATAAGCACTGTTTGTTTCCCAATATAAAAAGAATATACTCGAATAGATAACCTGAGCCTGGTATAAAATAAAGCCTCGTCGACCAGCATCCATATTTCAGACAGTACGTTCTGGTTCAGCTAGATCTAGCCTCACAATACGAGAGAGAAGATAATTAGCACAAAACATTAATCGATTTATACAATAATAATGAGATCTCAAACACGCACAGAATCCCAGACAACGTAACACTAGAAGAAGGTGCCGCAGTACAACCGCTGGCCATCGCGATTCACGCGTGCAGCCGCGCCAACATCCGCCTCGGCAGCGTGCTTGTGGTGCTCGGCGCGGGGCCCATAGGCGTGCTGTGCGCGCTCACGGCACGAGCTATGGGGGTGTCTAAGATACTTATGACTGGTACTATATTATGTTTTAAATGTTAAACGAGATTGAATGCCATTATTTAGTTAGTTTTGTTATAAAAGAAATGACACCAAGAATATTTTTTTAAGAAAAAGTCTTTTTACTGAGAAAAAATTGTCTCTGAGAAGCTCAATACCAGCGAGCGTTCTCCGATATTCACGTGTTACTGATGACATTATTAAAATCAATACCCTTATTTTTGTCTTACTTAACTACTATTTATTTGTCTTATTTTTGGTATACAAGGTACCTACAATAATATTTATAAATTAACACAATTTTAAAGTATTTTCCATATTTAGCTCTTTCCACTTCTAAGATCAATTTGTTGTCCGTCCGTCCGTCGGTCAAGAAAGATATCGAATTGAAATTCAAACCATATATTCAGATCTACGGTCCTTTGATTTCCTAAAAAAATGTATTTCTATATGTAGCAAAAAAAGAAGATAAAGCCGCTTATATTGCAAAATAACGCTTATTTCGAGACTAAAAATGGATTGACATAAAAGAATAGTTCCGGTTGATCTAGAATTTAGGAAAAAAAATTAAAAACATTTGTGAATCTTAAAAAATAAAAAAAGCCTTAAAAGGGAAGCAAAAATTAGTTAAACCCCTATTTCAAGTGGGGTATCAGATGAAAGGGCTGTGGCTAATCTATGCTTAAATTTTAGAAAAATCTCGAGACCTCTAATTTTTACATGTAACCGTCGGTGGGCGAGCTCGACTCGCGCTTGTCCGGTTTTTTAAAGTGTTATTCCATCCTCAGGTAAGGAAGTAATTTTAAGAAAACATCCTGTAACGTTTAAATTTTTATATTTTGTCTAAAAAATTTTAAATTGTCCAGATGTAGTTGAATCTCGACTGAAAATAGCAAAGGAATTAGTTGCTGACTACACGTTGCTCGTGAAACCAGATAGTAAGAATGAAGATGTTGTGGATGAAATCACAAAAATGTTGGGTACCTCCCCTCACGTGGCCATAGACGCGTGTGGGTATGAGTCCAGCCAGGGTGTGGCTATGTTGGTAAATATATTAAAAAATATATAATGAAAAAAAAATTATGTTTAATAGTTATATTGGTCGCTGTGTCCTGCAAATAACAGGATAGACAGAGATAATTTAGTTTCAAAAGGCAAAATAAGTCGTGACATCGTTCGTTAAATATTCGATTCAACGCCACGCTTCGTCTTACCAGCGCAGGGAAACGAAAATAGTACAGTTGTGGGTTCCATTGACCACCACCAACCACTACGTTTACAAACGAGTGCGGTCCCATTACACCACCATTACAGGTAAGGTGGTATCAAATCCTAAGTTTGCCTTGTCTTTTCCATAAAAAAAGAATTAAATAAAATAAAAGATCAGCTTCATGGTGTATCCCGCACACAGCAGGGTAGGTAGAGAGAACCTAGTGTTAAGACACTCCGTTCCCCACTTTCTGCCGAATTCTATAGGCATTGCGTATTGAGTGGCAGAACTCAACGTCGCGCTTAACCTCGACACCAGAGTGAAGAAATGGAAATATAAGTTTAAGAAAAGAATTTCCTGATATTTTCCGGAAATAGTAGTTGATCTATTCGATGGGACAAATTATATGAAGAAAAAATGAAAGAAACTATTATTTATATCAGTAATTATACGTATAGGTGACTCGTTCCGGCGGCACGGTTTTGGTGGTTGGTATCGGTGAAGCGTACGCGCGCGTCCCGCTGAGCAGCGCAATGCTGAGAGAAGTAGACGTGCGAGGGGCATACAGACTGCTTAATTCGTAAATACTTTTTATTCATATAATTTGAATTTTGTTCTTCTTTATAGATCTTCGATTGCTGTCTTCTGGTTGTGACAATGTTAAGTTTACAGTGTAATCGTACGGAGGAATACCCACGGAGTAGGCGGAAACAACCCAGTGATATGTTATTTCATTCTCCACATTTTGACAATATGAAAGAAACTATAATACAAGAAACTAAATAAAAAAAATAAACCAGTAGTTCCAGAGAATTAAGCGCTGACACAAACAAACAAACTCTCTCTTTATTATATTAGTATAGATTGATATACATTTGTAAGCAATGCCCTGAGTTCGTTCAAATGACGATAACTTTTTTTTAATGAACTGATTTTGATAAAACAAAAAACTGTAAATATTTTACTGAATTAAAAAAAAGTATTTGATGAAAGTTTTTAATAAATCGGTTCAGTACTTTCGGAGATAAGCGTGATCATACGTACAGACAGATAGACAAAAAAAAATTTTTTGCGTTCTAATATACATTTTGAGTGTCCTTCTATCAAAAATACTAAATGTACCTACAGAAAAAATATTTTTTATTGTTTTTTTATATGTAGTATATAGATAATTATTTTGGGCTAGGCGATACTGGTATGATTATGACTGTAAACGACTCAAGAATTCAAATAAGGAACGGCGTCTTAACACTAAGTACCCTCTGCCTACTCTGCTGTGTGCGGGATACAAGGCTTAAAAAGTTACCTCTAAAGTTGAATTTGAACTCAAAATCTGTCTTCACAACACACCGTAGTTGGCAGTTAGTAGAGCAGAAACGCAACACGTTAGTGTGAATATGCCAATGATACAATTGATCTCATTTTGGTGTTATTTTATGTGCATATATTGATTAATTACTATAAGAAAAGTCAAAGTATATTTATTATTTCTAGGTACCCGGTAGCTTTGGCGGCGGTGTCGAGTGGAGCCATAGATCTTAAATCATTCATAACACACCATTTCCCATTGGAAAAGTCAAAGGAGGCTTTGGAATACGCTGCCACTGGTGAAGCTATGAAAATTATTATACATTTATAATAAATATACTACCATTTTTATCGTGTCTTTGATTTTAATAAAGCTTTAATCTCCTATTTGAGGCCGGTCGTGGCGCAGCGGCACGAGGTGTGACTGCAAAATCGACTGGTTGTGGGTTCGATCCCCACTCGAGGAGATGAAATATTTACTTAAATTTATATTTCCATTTCTTCGCTCTGGTGTCGAGGTTAAGCGCGGCGTTGAGTTCTGCCCCTCAACACGCAATGCCTCCAGAATTCGGCAGAAAGTGGGGAACGGAGTGTCTTAACACTAGGTTCCCTCTGCCTACCCTGCTGTGTGCGGGATACATTGTGAAGCTGATTTGATTTTTTGATTTTTTTTAATCTCCTATGGGTGGTGAAATATTAAATTAAAAGTAATTACTAACAGTTACCTATGACCAAGTTAACAGAATTAAAATGTTTTGTAAAATTTGATTATTACATAGATATGGGGTAATGCAGCCGGTATTCAACCGATATTTGTCCTGCAGAAGCGAGTTATTCGTCCATCTATAACTTAGGCCCTAAAGACTCCTTAAGGCAAAAGTTTAAAGAAATTAATATATTGACAGTTGCATCTCAATATATTTTTGAAAATGTTATGTATGTTAAGAAAAACATTAATAATTTTACCAAAATTGGTGATTTTCATAATATTAACACTAGAAATAGGCATAATCTTGGTGCACCTGTAACTCGGTTGCATCGAATCCGTAATTCTTTTATGGGACAATGTGTACGCTTTTACAATAGGATCCCAGAAAACGTCAGAGAATTTTCTATATCACGATTTAAAAAAATTGTGAAAAGACGTTTGTGTGTTAAAGGTTATTACCAAATTAATGATTTTGTAAATGATAACACGCCTTGGGAATGAAATGCTCGCTCCAGTCTGTTTCAAAAGTATCATTGTCACAGATATTTAAATATGTATTTGTATAAATTTATTTTAAAAAAATAGCTCCCGCTGAGTTTCTTGCGCCGGTTCTTCTCAGGTCTGAGGCATTAACTTTAGTGAACTGGTGGTAAATTATTTGACGTTCAAAAAATGAAGCATGTAACTTCTTATTTTGAATAAAATTATTTAAATTTGAATTTGAATATGGCTTGTAGTTAAAATTAAGATTTCTAGATTACTTCGATCGTCGTATGGTTTCTCTACTTAAAGTCGTGGAAATCAATGACAAGAGAAGAGAAAAAAGACTTATACCCAAATATGTATAATACTAAATATGGGCGACTAATCGAGTTAAAAGTTTAAATATAAAAAATACTATACTTTCCTTGTATTTTTTTTGTTTTTATTTTCTTGACTACACAATAAACGTTTTCGTAACTGTATGTTTCCCTTAAAAAATAAATAAATAACGTTCGACAAGAGTCAAGAATGTCATCTTAATTCTAAGTTTATAAAATAAGTAAACACAAAAAGACCTATTAAATATGGAAAATCTGCTCAAAACTAACAAGTAATACGTTTAAATATTTAGCAAATACCACATATTGCTTAGGTATTTTTAATTTCACTTCAACATTTTAAATTTTAATAATTAATTTTTAGTTGTATCAAATATTTTTTATTGGACCATATTTATTATTATTATTATAAAAACAAATATTTTATAAATTTATCATAATTATTAATTTATACAATGCTCTTTTGATACGAGGAAAAAAGTCAAATATTAAATATTTCATTCCTTCCAGTGAAGCACGATACAAGCCACAACAGTCGCGTTTGTTGCACTTGTGTCTGCGCCTCGAGGGTCTCAAATTTTAAAATTTAAAAGCAACCGTCTATTATTTTATTTAAACGCAGGAAGTAATTGAAATGTTTTGATATATTTAGTTATTTTTAAAAAATGTGAATCCAACATGTTCAACAGTGAATATGAAGAATATATCAATATTTATAATATGGAAAAGCTACAACAGTCATTTGATAAAAATACACACAAATTAACACATAAAAGAAATCTAACATGTACTTAAGATTGTTTTTTTTAGTTTTTATCAGAAAAGGCACTGTTTAAAACAGTTTAAAATATATATATACTTTTGCAACAAAAAAGCCAAGAGGCTTATTTCTGGTGTAATTTTTTTTTATCAAATTCGTTTTTATCAAAGTTAAAAACAGTTAAAGGAATCTTTATTTTATCGTAATAAAATTTGTAAAGTAAATAATAGTTTTTGCCGTGTGATTCCGGCCTAGAATAGGATCATCCTGGTACTGGTGGTGTCGTAAGAGGCGACTAAAGTACTTGTGATAGAGTCACGTCGCCAGCAATGGCAACACGCATGGGCAGACTCGACGGGATCATTACCACCCCCGGCATTTAAAACTGGCGTTAAGTAGTGGCTTTATGCCACTGCGTTTCGCATCAGGTGATGCCGGGCTCTGGCGCCCAACCCACCTTAAAGGCAGGCACCGGCAGGACCGCCGTGGGCGGCGGTAATCACTTACCATCAGGTGACCCGAACGCTCGTTTGCCTTATCTTTTCCAAAAAAAAAAATAGTAAATAAAAATCTTATAAATAATCTTTAATTTAAATTATTATATGGTTCTTATTTGTATTGTTATTGTTAAATGTTTAGTGAAATCAAATATTTTTATAGTGAATAAAGATTTATTAATACTGAACAAAATTAAGTACATAGCATATGTTTTGCATTTTATACAATCCATAGTTACATCGGAATGTTATATAAATAACTTAGATTTATTTCTAAAAATAAATTCAGTCTTAAAATTACAAATTATCTATAAAATATAATTATTAATTATAATAATTTCAAGATGTAACAGATCAAAAATCATTTTAGATATGCCTAAAATATTTTTTTTAAAATGTGTTTAACTACTATGCAACCTTTTTAATTTACACATACTAAATTCTCATTTGTTATTTCTGTATTAAAAACATATATAACAAAATGAAATATGTAATTTTATTTTATTACTATATAAAAAAAGAAACTATTTTTGGAACGACTATCTCTCTGTAGTTAAGTTAAAACATATAACCAAAATACAGTCTAGTGTACACACTGTTTTATTCCTAAGAGCTATAACAACAATTTAAATAGTGAAAATATAATAAAGAGGACAACGTTCAAAATAAAGCTTTAAAAAAGAAAATAAAGCATATGATAATTTTTGTATAAAAGATATACACGTACAAGAGACTATTTATTTAATAACAAAATTAAATTTAGAACACAAGTAAAAACGGTTGCTAGAGGTTGTCTATAAGCTTAGAGATATTAAAGTTTTAGAAAAATAAATAACTAACAATTATCATAAAATAACTGCTCAGTTGCACATCTTCCCAAACTTCTATAGAATATAGAAGTAGTTTTATTATATTAATAAGTAATATAGGATTATATTTTGGTTATTATGTTTTAAAAAAATCACGGTGCTCTAAACAGCGATTCGAGTAGTTCGGGCTCAGTTAGGTCCTTTTTGTATTGTTGCGCAATGTCTTGTATAAGATGGCGTCGACGGACATGAGGCGGCTGGTATCTGTGAAAAATAGCAAAAAATAAATATACTTTATCGCACATTAAAAAATAAACAACATACAAACTACAATAATTATAAAAAAGTACAACAAGGTGGCCTTATCGCGAAGAGATCGGTCAAACTATAAGGTCGCCAGGCAAACTTTGGATGCTGCACCTTAGCATAGCTTATATTTAAATATTTGTACTCAATAAACATTGGCTGATTATAGTAGACAGGAAAAAAATGTAAACATTTATGTAAATATGCATATGCTTTTACAGACATGCTTTTATTTATATTAATTCATTAAATCACGCCAGCGCCTTCTTATATTAGTACGCGGGTTAACCTGCCTCGTACGCCGGACACACACACATAGGACGTGTTATACGAACGGTATGGTCCACTCCAAGAAGCCCATTCTTATAGAAATTCTTCAGAAAACACTACCGCCACACTGTTTTTATCTGAAGGTGATCCAGTGTATATATGTAAGTAGGTAACCCTGTCCGATGTTACGGGACTTGTTTCCGGGAGGAAAGCAAACTGGAACCGACGTCTCATGAGTACATCTGCGAGTGTTTTGCATGCTCCGGTTAAAGAGTCAGTATTCCACATTGCAAAGCGGAGTTTTCATCTGTCTAGCTGTGTCTGTACTTGACACGGTAGCCGTTGCCTACTTGTACAGGTGTGCCTGCGCGTCATTTAGCCGCGACTTGTATCTTTTGATATTTCTCTAATATAGTACCGGATGGCAGTTTTTTAATGGAACAACTGCCATCTGATTTTCAAAACCTCATTTCGGGGAAAAAATACAGATAGAAAGAGGGGAAGGATAAATAGAAGGGGAAGGGGTAGGGAGGTCACCACTTCGATATTTGTTCTGATGCATACGGGTATGCAACACGAATCCTCGATCCACCACTGTTATGTCCAGTCCATAAAAGTGGAGTCCATGGACTGGATATAACAGTGGTGGATCGAGGATTCGTGTTGCACACCCGTATGCATCAGAACAAATATCGAACAGACATTAGTCACGGTATCTTCTGGATATTAAATTATAAGCGCCTATAAATATAATATAGCAAAGTTACAACAAGAAGAGCTTTTGATGAATATGAATGAAGTAAAGTGTGCTCACAGATCAGTGCCGAGGCGCGCGCGCCGCGCCAGGAAGCAGGCGGCGCGGCGCAGGGCGGCGGGCAGCAGGCGCGGCGCCACGAGCGCGCCGTCGGCCAGCACGCCGGCGCCGCCGCGCACGCGCACGCGCGCCAGCCCGCCGCGCACGCCCGACACGCACAGCGTGCTCGCCGCGCCCGCCGCGCCCGCCACGCCCGTGTCGCAGTAGCGCGCCAGCTCGGCGATAGGCAGGTTAAGTGAGGTACTCACAGATCAGTGCCCAGGCGCGCGCGCCGCGCCAGGAAGCAGGCGGCGCGGCGCAGGGCGGCGGGCAGCAGGCGCGGCGCCACGAGCGCGCCGTCGGCCAGCACGCCGGCGCCGCCGCGCACGCGCACGCGCGCCAGCCCGCCGCGCACGCCCGACACGCACAGCGTGCTCGCCGCGCCCGCCGCGCCCGCCACGCCCGTGTCGCAGTAGCGCGCCAGCTCGGCGATAGGCAGGTTAAGTGAGGTACTCACAGATCAGTGCCCAGGCGCGCGCGCCGCGCCAGGAAGCAGGCGGCGCGGCGCAGGGCGGCGGGCAGCAGGCGCGGCGCCACGAGCGCGCCGTCGGCCAGCACGCCGGCGCCGCCGCGCACGCGCACGCGCGCCAGCCCGCCGCGCACGCCCGACACGCACAGCGTGCTCGCCGCGCCCGCCGCGCCCGCCACGCCCGTGTCGCAGTAGCGCGCCAGCTCGGCGATAGGCAGGTTAAGTGAGGTACTCACAGATCAGTGCCCAGGCGCGCGCGCCGCGCCAGGAAGCAGGCGGCGCGGCGCAGGGCGGCGGGCAGCAGGCGCGGCGCCACGAGCGCGCCGTCGGCCAGCACGCCGGCGCCGCCGCGCACGCGCACGCGCGCCAGCCCGCCGCGCACGCCCGACACGCACAGCGTGCTCGCCGCGCCCGCCGCGCCCGCCACGCCCGTGTCGCAGTAGCGCGCCAGCTCGGCGATAGGCAGGTTAAGTGAGGTACTCACAGATCAGTGCCCAGGCGCGCGCGCCGCGCCAGGAAGCAGGCGGCGCGGCGCAGGGCGGCGGGCAGCAGGCGCGGCGCCACGAGCGCGCCGTCGGCCAGCACGCCGGCGCCGCCGCGCACGCGCACGCGCGCCAGCCCGCCGCGCACGCCCGACACGCACAGCGTGCTCGCCGCGCCCGCCGCGCCCGCCACGCCCGTGTCGCAGTAGCGCGCCAGCTCGGCGATAGGCAGGTTAAGTGAGGTACTCACAGATCAGTGCCCAGGCGCGCGCGCCGCGCCAGGAAGCAGGCGGCGCGGCGCAGGGCGGCGGGCAGCAGGCGCGGCGCCACGAGCGCGCCGTCGGCCAGCACGCCGGCGCCGCCGCGCACGCGCACGCGCGCCAGCCCGCCGCGCACGCCCGACACGCACAGCGTGCTCGCCGCGCCCGCCGCGCCCGCCACGCCCGTGTCGCAGTAGCGCGCCAGCTCGGCGATAGGCAGGTTAAGTGAGGTACTCACAGATCAGTGCCCAGGCGCGCGCGCCGCGCCAGGAAGCAGGCGGCGCGGCGCAGGGCGGCGGGCAGCAGGCGCGGCGCCACGAGCGCGCCGTCGGCCAGCACGCCGGCGCCGCCGCGCACGCGCACGCGCGCCAGCCCGCCGCGCACGCCCGACACGCACAGCGTGCTCGCCGCGCCCGCCGCGCCCGCCACGCCCGTGTCGCAGTAGCGCGCCAGCTCGGCGATAGGCAGGTTAAGTGAGGTACTCACAGATCAGTGCCCAGGCGCGCGCGCCGCGCCAGGAAGCAGGCGGCGCGGCGCAGGGCGGCGGGCAGCAGGCGCGGCGCCACGAGCGCGCCGTCGGCCAGCACGCCGGCGCCGCCGCGCACGCGCACGCGCGCCAGCCCGCCGCGCACGCCCGACACGCACAGCGTGCTCGCCGCGCCCGCCGCGCCCGCCACGCCCGTGTCGCAGTAGCGCGCCAGCTCGGCGATAGGCAGGTTAAGTGAGGTACTCACAGATCAGTGCCCAGGCGCGCGCGCCGCGCCAGGAAGCAGGCGGCNGCGCGGGCGCGGCGGGGGGCGGCGCAGGCCCGGCGGGGGGCGGCGCGGGCGGCGCGTCGTAGCTGGTGCGCACGTGCCCGCTCCACCCCGCGTGCCCCGCCACGCGCACCGGCGTGCCCAGCCTGCCATTTACAGCGGTCAATTAAATTAACACCCTAAATATATTCAAAATAAACTTACATTTTAAAAATGGTATTAGACTGAGATAGAAAATAGATTAATATAACTCTTGTAGTGTTGATGGAGATGAATAAAAAGTCTACTCACGGTTTACACTGAGTGTATTCAACACCACTTTAAAGTACATATAGTTTTAACATAAATGATAAATCACGACACAGTTTATACAAAAGTCAACCACAAACATATATATAAAACGGAACACGATAAATACTGATTTGGAAGAAAATAATAAAGAGAACAAAGGAACGTATGGAAAGCGCATCGAGTGGCAAGCATCGACTGTGAGAACAAAATATGCCGTCGACAAGGGGGTAGGCGTAAATGTTGAACGCCTTACCGGTTCGGTCGACGGCAGCGAGCTCTTTCATATAAATATACTAAATACGAATACTTACTATAAAATATATAAATCCTATTAAATGTATGTATGATTTTACGTGTGTATATAAATGATAAATAAATAAATTATAATATAGAAATATATAAATTACACATATTAAATAAACTATAAATGTAAATAATAGTTCCCTACACTCTCAATAAATGTAACACACAATTTGGTTTCTCTAATACTTTTTGAGCTTTGAGAGACACTGACCCCCGCAACATCCTCACGAAGGCAGGCGCCAGGTCGTCCCTCCTGGCGTTGGCCACGATGTGGGGCGCGCTGAGGGGCGCTGCGGAGGCGCGCACGTAGAACACGTGCACGGTGAGCGCGGCGCGGCTGCCCGTCGCGTCCAGGCGGCGCAGCGCCGCCGCGAAGCCGGGCGACGAGCTGTCCAGGGCGGTGAGGCGGGGCACGCGGCCCTGGAATCAAATGCAATATAGCAAGGTAGGCAGACGGAAGAGAGGGGGAAAAAGAGAGAGACATTTTTTGTACTACTGGACTTATTTGCCAATGACAAATGAACTTTTTAAACTTTGGAATGTACTTATAGTAAGTACATTACTTACTATAAGTACATTCCAAAGTTTAAAAAGTTAATTTGTTGAATATAAATTGGAAGAAACGGACTTTCTTCTAAGATAGCTCTGTTTCTTTGTTTTTTCTGGGCTATTTCCAGTTTTAGCATTTGGGACTTGTAAGATCCCCCCAAAACGTGATACAGTAACTAATAACGGATTATATTATGGGAAAAGTTGTTAATACGCGTCTCAAAGCTTAAGTGGTGAACACGCTGAATCGGCTTACAGGAACAGCGAAACTGAAGATATAAGTTGCATAAGTTGGGAGATTAGCTGAAGGTAGAACGAAATTGGCACCTTGTGAATGGAGAAGTTTAGATATTTTGTTTTATCAACATTCTGTATAAAGAAATGTCATTTAGCCACTTCTTGACTTTGTCAATACCCTCCAGAGCATGATAGAACACATCAGTCCAAGAGCTAACTATGAAGACGAGCAACGTGCCATCAGTAAATGTAATCATTTTATCATTTAAAAAAATGGCTATGAATAGCGTAAGGCTAATTATATATTAAAAAAAAACATAGATGTTATATGAGAGACCTTGGAGTCTACTTGGAGCAGCTAGTATCATACTGGTAACTTTTTAAATTTAACTTTCTAGGCTGGTCTCTTTACTTTCTATGTAGCTAAGTAATATGTGAAACTTAAATAAATATATTTTTATTTATTTATTTATTTTTTATTTATATGTCAACTTACGTTAATTGAAAGATTATTAAAGAATACAATGATAAACATACCAAAAGACATTGATGGGTAAGTTTCATTGATTTAATTTTAGATACGTATTGTCCATAACAATTGAAATTAAATCCGATTGTCCGTCTCCTATATATGTACGTGGAGATTTAAGCTTAAATGAATGGAGAAATGGCATGAATGGTACCTAATTAAAAATAAACAATAACTTCATATTAATTATTGATTGATAATTTACGATACTGTATAATAATTCCCATAAGTTAAATTTGTTACAATTGGCTAAGCATAGATCTACAGATGACGACATTTTTTATGTTAGTTATAATGTTTACATACCTTTTTTTCACCACCAATATTTAAATATCCAAAATGAGACAGGAACAGTCTCGCCGTCTGAAATTCCGTCACTGGCTCAGGTGGTACGTATTCCTCGGGTGTCTGAAAATAAACAATTTTAATTTATAACAAGTGACAACTTCGTCTGCTTGAATAATACAATTCTTTATTTACTCTATTTATTATCTAAAAAACAATTGATCCTGGTGCAGTTTGACGGTTGATGTGTTAATGGTTGTGGGTTTGATCTTCAAACTTAGGAGAAGGAATTATTTTGATTTCCCAATCTGTTGAAACAAATCACGGTTCTCCCTGATTAATCTGCTATATGGCAAACCATACACAGTTTCACCCGTTTAAAAAATACAAAACCTTTACATAAATAATAAAAAAATATAGCCTATAATAATGAATAAAAATATTTTGCTGTATAAGTTATATTATTATAGTTTAATTTAAATCCCTTCAGTAATTATACAAAAATGGAAAAAATATCTATCCTCAGAAATTTTCATATTTACAATATTTAGTAGGAAAGTGTGTATAAAAGTGAAATCTCACCACATTGTCTTCTGCTTCTCGCACGCGTTTTTCAAGTGCCGCTTGCTGTTCCAATAGACGGAACAGCGTGGGCGCCTCGGGGTCGTTGAGCTGGCGCAGCACGGCGTCCAGGGAGGGGAAGGCGGCGTCCACGGCGCAGGCGGGCGGCGCGGGCAGCGCGCGGCAGGCGGGCGCGGGGCGCGCGGGCGGCTCGGCCATGGGCACGGGGCGCGCGCACGCGGCGCCCCCGCGCGGCGCACAGCGCGGCGCGCCCCGCATGGACAGCGACCACGCGTAGCGGCCCCAGCCGCAGCGGATTATCACTGCAAGTTACGCACCACGCGTTATGGACGGTCGATGAGTCGGGGCCGTCCTGAACTTAACTGTATTTGCTTCCCGAAAGTGGAAAAGTTCAAAAAACGGAGTTTCAGGGGGGCCACGACATGTCGACTGTACTGTACTCGAGATGATACAGATGTAACATTTCGGATCTGGATAAGAATATAAAAAATATATTAACTATCAAAAATCTGTTATTGAAAGCTACTTTTTACGTAATAGTTGTGTAATAGTGTTTTTTGATTTGTCGTTTATAATATACGTGTTGTTAATTTTTTTGTAACAAAAGATTTTATTGGTATTTCGTACTAAACTTGGCCTAGATGACACATTAGCCATGTGTCATCTAGGCCAAGCAACATCAAGAAATTGTCTTATTTAGACTCCATTGAATTATCTGAAAATTATATATGGAATTCGCGTGTCTATGACTGAGTACACACTTCTTCATAACAATGCTGTATGTTTTTCAGAGGCACATTAATAGTTTATGTAGCCCAGATATAACGTTTTCAAGCTTAGCTTGAACAGTGCCATATAATTTAACAATGGTAATATTATACAATGATATTATATTATAAATATCAAATCATTTGTCAATATAAAATTAATAGAATATTAATGTTGATTTGATTTATTTTGATTCAAGAAGCCGATTTCGCTCATTAACCACCGGTCACTCGGTTTATCCACACGCAATCTACCGAGGATTGAAAAAAATATATAATTTAGTATCACTGAAAAATAAGGTTTGTTTTTAAGAATGATAGTAAATTCAATGTCATCAATGGTCTCACCGACGACGGTGGGCTGCGGCTCCTGGCTGTTGCCGAGCGGCTCCTCGAGCAGCGACAGCAGCGTGCCCGCGTCGGCCACGAAGTGGCGCAGGCGGCCGTGCCCCAGCGCGCCCAGCCAGCGCTCGTCCAGGCGGCACCAGCCGCCGCCGCCGCCGCCCGACCCTACCTAAAACAAAAGCCAAACAACTTAAATTTCTTTTGGACCTGAAGAACTTTCTTTTGCAAGTTAGGGTAGACAGAGGGAACATAGTGGTAAAACACTTTTATCCCAATTTTCAACTAACTGTGCGCGTAGGGATTCGATCTCCAACTCACAACTGTGATACAAATCGAATTTTTCATACTAAATTTTATCTTTAAACTTGTTACCTGTTCTAATATCAACATCAGTAGCGACTCAGCAGCGTCTCGCACTCTCATAGACACTGGCTTTAATTCCTTTTCGTCTTTCATTTTGGGGGGCTCTCCTGGTTTTCCTGTAAGAGACAACATATTTAATTAAAGTATCCACAATTATGTTCACCGCTATAGTAACCTTTAGCCACGTAAAAGTTTGAACTTATAATTAAAATGTTATCAATTTAAATGTATTCCATAAACGAATGTCAAGCGAATGTGCTTTATTTAATTACGAAAACACGCGCGCATGCATTCACGCACGCACGAACACACACACACAGACACACGCGCGCGCGCACACACACACGCGCGCACACACACACGCGCGCACACACATACACATACACAAACATACACACGCACGCACACACGCACTCACCCTGGCTCTTGGAGCCGGACATGCCGAGCTCGACGACCTCGAGCAGCGCGGCGAGGCAGGCGGGGTCGGCCAGCAGCGGCGCGCACAGCCACGCGGCGAGGCACGTGTAGGCGCCCACCACGCACGAGTGCAGGTCGCGCGAGTGCGCTGGCGGCGGCCGGTTGCATTGCACGTTGATGTAGTCGCATATCCAGCGGACGGCGCGTTTGCGTTCTATTGCCTCTGTTATCAAATTATTTTGTGGCATTTACATAACAAAACCATAAACAATGTCATACATTTAATTATTTTCAAGTGTAAAAAAATACACGATGTGTAACGTCACGCAAGATCAGGAGTGACGTTTTATTAATACGACCAACAGAAAGAAGCATGGGGAAGGGGTGAAAATGTAATAAAATTTCTATGACATACACATCGTTCTTCAATTTTGCCTGATTCAGAAACCTTGCTTGAAAATATTACCGCGATTTACTTCACCAGAATTAAAAAATTAAATCTTGAAACCTAACACCAATGTGATTTTACACCCCACAGCTTGTGGGTTCGATTTCCACTCGAGGAAATGAAATATTTAATATTTCCATTTTGTAGCTCTGGTGACGATAAAAAATAATAATAAATGAACATCCCCATTAAAAAATTATCAATTTAACATATCAAAGTTATTACTAATTACTTTTAAGAATTATTTTACACTTACCAATCATAAATTCTGAATGGCATGCAATCAAGAACTTAATATTAAAATTCATATAATTTTACTTAAACGATGTAAAAAATAATTAAGTCTTAACAACGTACCTGGTTTAGTGGAATGTAACTTAGCAAGTCCTGACAAAAGTTCTAGGGCCGCGAGTGAAACTTGCAAGTCTCCTTTCCATGACGATATGAGCCGATGACATACCAAGTATGTTGCACGAACTACTAATGCTGAACCTATAATATTACTTTATAATCAAGTACAATATATTATAAGTAAAAACAAGTTCAAAATATTATGGTTATTTGTTAATATATTGGGTACGTGTACTCAAAGTAACTAAGGTTGAAAAATAGTCATTATTATTTAGAAAGATACTCAACATAATTATATAAAAACATATAGTACAACAAATATAAAAATCTAAAGAGCTACTTTATTACCTAAATATAATAATTTCTAATATGTATTCAATACCTTATAATATCCAATGCATAAACAATCAGAGAGTAAGTACCCTTAACAAGGTGAAATTTCTATAAAATAGTAATATTTTGTTTAGATATTTTTTTATACATAATATAACGAGGTCTAGGCTGAGCTTTGCATTTATGTGAATGTTCATATATAGTGAAGATGTGATTTTGTGATCGATTTTTGAAAAATCAATTCAATGCTGAAGTTGGGTCTATCACTGTACAGGAACAGAGAAATGTACACGATCGAGTAGTAAAAAAAATGAAAATTGTGAACAAAACACTGTTCTTCGTGATATAATCAAATTATTAATTATTAAGTCAAATGACACATCAAACGAGAGTGAAAATGCAACATCCAGTGCAGAAAAAATTATACATTGGTTTGTCTAATTTTTTTTATTGATCTCTAAATCCATTTTTTCTGATTACTCACACAAATGCAAAGCTCAGTTTAAGCCTTACGAAACGTACACTATGTTATACATATATAAATACAATATTAAAGGATAAAACGTTTACCAAAGATACATCAACGAAATTAATATTGTAACTTACGTATTATGTTACTTCGAAACGCACAGCGTTGATTGAAGAAGCAGTCTCCTAATTTCGCCTATTTTCATATATAAATGGTTCGACTTACCAAATAATCTTCGAAATACTTTCCTCTTTCACTTCTGCAGTGACGTACGTCATCTATTCTCTGTGGCGACGTGCTGTCATCTATCACTCATAGCGTCATAATTTTGCCGCGATCGGATGCAAAATTTATAAATAACAAAAATTTTATTTCAAATAGTTAACAAACGATTATTTTTGTGTAAAATATTCTTATATAAAAGAGTTTAGTTTATATTTGTGTTGTGTCTCACAAAATGAGTGTATATAATTCAGAAGTATAGGAAAAGGAAAGTTGCTGTTTTTCAGAATTCAAAATGGCCAACGGTCCCTTGAAGTTATTAGCAATTTATCCTAGCTTACTAAAAATGAGAAGATGTAAGCCCCCTTTACTATATAAGAGTTCAAAAGTAAAATACAAACTTCTGATACTTAGAAAATTAAAATAGTAGTCTAATTGAGACTGGTAAGTTATATTTCAGCATATAAGCTAGAACACAGCTACTGAATTATATTAGAGATGTTCTATATGATATTTTGACGAAAGATTATACATTAAAATATCAACGCTCAAGATTATTTCGAAAATGTCTTTTAAAACATTCTATTTAACATGGGCTAGGTTGCCTTACACTTATTAAGTTACTTTACTGTACGTAATATACAGAACATAGATCTAGAATGTTTATGATAACTATAAAAAAGTAACAGTAAAGCTTATTATTCTATATATAATTACAGAGTTGACTTGCATTACAGAGTGTAATAATAACATGTACCTGCAATTACATTGTTTTAAAATTGTAACTTTTATTGAAAATAACAACGTTTTTTAGCTTCTAGGCAACAGAACTGTTCCTTGGGCCGGTGGTGGCTCTATATTCAGTTGACAATAACTGTCTATTTAATACTGAAATGAAGTATATTTGAATTTGAATATTATTTGTAACAACACACAACAACATTTTGTGTTAATTTTATTTCTTATAGGAATTTATTATGATAATCCTGTATTATCTATAACAGAGCTACAGCTTAGTGACATAAAAAAATGTAACTTGTCGCTAAAAATGTGTATGAACAAGAATAGTAGTATTGTGATAAACAGACAGAAGTTGACTACTGTCAATAAGTGACTACAGACTACAGAAACCAGTCTGTAATGGTTTTGCAGATTTACTCCAGCTTTTAAAATTAGTAGTTAACAAGGAGTTGTGTAACTTTAGTAAAATGAAACTAAATATCATCTGCTGAGAGAGATATCTAACATTAAACAAAACTGTTTGCTTGGGCTAAACAATTTGGTAAACTGGCTGACTGTGACTATTTACATTACTTGCATTACTTGGATCCAGGTCTTCAGAAGAATTAAGTCATGTAATTATAGAATAAAGTGTGTGATTTTGTGTCTTTAGTGTAATATGTGAAATTAACAGAGTTTTGATCAGTCAGTTAAAAATAAATAAATTGACAGTGATACATTGAAGCTTATAATATCTTCTTACTTAAAAAGTTTGTAATCCAAAATGCTATTATTATTATAAAGATTAATAAATAAAAGTTTAGAAATGTAATTAAAAAAAAAACCCTACGAATAGCATACCCTGCATGTAGTGTATGTGTTTTTTCATATATAAAAAGGTATAACATATAAGTAAAGGAAATATATCATATAAGATATTAATTTAAATACAAAAATAATAATAAATAAAGAAGATGATAAAACAGAAAAGGAAACTCAATTTGATAGGAATGAATAGAATAAAGAAATAAATATATTTATAAAATTTATTATTATTGCAATTGAAAGAATAAAATAAGTTTATTCAGTAAAACTCATAAATAGTTACAAATTATACCATCTTGGTTGAAAAAAGGTAGACATAAGCTCACTTCTATGTTTATTGTTATACTACACCCAGAGAATTGTTTTTTGAAGATCATTAAAAACCAGGAGATGCATTAGCATATGTTCAACTTCTTTGACCTATTGGGAGCTTCCCAGACAGTTACGATGGTTACCAATTGTAGATTGTGGTAGAAAAGCACAGGCATATCACCTGGTATTTATATGTTGATGTGTATCCCAACAGATTTATGCTGGCAATTGATCAGGACAGATTTGACTTGAACAATTCATATTTCGGAAGTAGTAAACTAATGCTACATTTTGGCTACTGAGTTAATCATTAAACATTGAAATATCTTTGATACAGCTACAAATCCGAAATTGCTTTCAGTAAACAAAATTCATATAAAATACATGAGATTATGTATTATTGGTTGTTTAATGAAGCACTCAAAATTAAATTGTGTGTGAAATTATGTTGTGTACTTTCTAAAGAAAAGAAGTGTGTGGGTTGTTATGGAACACAATTACTTCTGCGATTGCCTTTGATTGTTAAGGCAGATGTTGGAAAGGTGGATCTTTATGCATATTAACCAATACTTATATTAGTCAATAGTTACAGTCGGCCAATGACTGACTTAGTGGAAAGTCAAATTGTCTCAAGTAGACCACAGCGCATATGGGTTGAGTAGTTTATCTGACACAGTTGCCCAATAACAGACTTAGTAGGAAGTCAAATCATAAGAATTGTATCCATAGTCTCTATACAACACCTGTAATTCTATTTCTCAACAAAACTGCAGTGTATGTATGTTGAGTAGTACACCTGAATGTGCTTTATCTCAGGAAAGCAAGTTCTGAATGAATCAGATGTGATAGATAGCATGCAGATTAATGAAAATGTTCAATATTTATATAACAGTAAGCACAAGGAAAATAAGCTTTCAGAGTGTGAATATGGTATTAATGTGTCAAAGTAATTTAATTTTATGGTATATTTGAAAATTAAGGAAGAGACTCAGGTATTAACTATTAAACTTGATGATATATCTGGAAGTTGGCAGATCGTCTGATCATCACTCTGACGGTGGTATATCTATCGAGAGATACAAAGCTGTCCACCATTTACATGCCGTAATGGCATCTGTTGCTCCAGGCTCCGGCGGCCTTGTTTAATATGGAGCGTCCTAGACGTGGACCTTTCTCTGTCCAAATGGTCGGCCGTTGAGCGACTAAACTTCACTAAGGACTTACAGCTTATATTTCCAAAAATGGGTGAGACGCAAGAGACTGAGATACACTATTCAAATAAGTCATGTCCAAATAACATCTGTTGCTCCAGGCTCCGGAGGCTTTATAAAATATGGAGATCTAAGATGTGGTGGACCATTCTCTGTCCATATAGTTGGCCGATCCAAATGGCCGTTGCGCGACTAAACGTCACAAGGGACTCGTAACTTTTTTATTTCCAAAATGGACATGAGACACCAAAGACTAACATACAATTTTCAAGGAGGACATGTCTGAATAACATCTGTTGTTCCAGATCTAGGAGGATATTATATTTAAACACATAATTATATATTCTCAATCACTTTAATAAAAATAAGAACCTACTTTAATATTACTTTTATTATAAAAGTGACACAAGTTGTGGGTACCGTAATAATTCATAGCCAATTATCAAAACCATATTTTACAGAGGACAAACTTTATATTATAGATACTTAGTCACTGAGCACTAGGGCACTATATAAAGGATTTACATATTGGGAACCTAGCTGAAGGCTAGTGCGTTAAAATAGAAGGACCATGAAACAGGTCGGTTAAAGATTAGAAAAATCAGAAAGATACAATAAAATAAAAACTGAAGGTGAGACGATCAAGATACACTTTTGGCTGTAATGGTATTATTTAAACAGAAATTGAAATAATAAATAAATATTAAGAATTGAAAGAAATACCATATTTGATTGTTATTAAAACAGAAAATGGAAAAGATACCAGACTTGGTATAGACAAGTAAAACTGAATGTATATATATTATAACCTGATGGCAAGGTGACAGGATAAAAGTACACAGGACAGTGGTTACTATACATTGTAATTATAATTTCCTGGAATCAAAGCACAACGAAATTGTGGCACACCATAATATTATTTTTTTGTACTCTCTCATTGTGATGTATCAGAACATCTAATATATCAGTCAGTATTCATTTTATTTTTAGATTCAAATGTTTGAAGAACCAATCATTTTTGATTTTTATGTAGGCATTTTTATATCAATAATAAATTTTATTAAACCAACCACATTCAACCACTTAAATGGTCTTAATTTTGTAAGAGATATTTTTCTCTTGTCAGCAAGAAAGCAGCAGCAGTTTTTGATAATAATAATGATTAAATATATTTAATTATCAAATGATGGGCTACAGATTCAAAGAGACAACTACTTTGACAAGAAAAGAAAATTTTTAAAAGATATAATAATAAAAATGATATATTTCAGATATACTGGAAGAATTAAAGGTTTCAGATAAGTAAACAGTAATAAACTTATTGAAAGAATTAAAAAATTCAGATAAGTTAATAGTGTCAAAAGAGGTTTTTTGTGAAGTAAGTTTACTAATATATGATTATGTTTAATAATCTATTATTAAGTTGATACAGTATGATTTATTATATAAATATCCTAAATTATTTGAGAGGATATCTTGATATTATTATACTTTGTTCTAACTTAGAGAAAAGCTTATACCATTAAATAAAGATTTTATGATGAAATAATTAAAGAAAAATCACCAGTAAAATTTTGTTAAACATTATTGGTAAGAAATGTCTTATTAAGGTTATTCGGTTATTTAATAAACTTTAATGCTTTATAAGTAAATTAAAAATTCACTTTTAATATAGGTATATAAAGTTAATTTTCTTTAAGATCACATAGCGTCTGCATCCTTTGTCTGCATACATTCTCTTTCACCAGCAGTAAACAAACAGGTCTTCAATCAACGCTGTGTGTTTCGAAGTAACATAATATCGCTGTTTTGCATTACAACAAAACAGTTATTATGTGTATGAAGAAACACACAGCGTTGCAGCAAGGTTCTTGCTGGTGAGTTATGAAGACTTCTATGAGTGATAGATGACAGCACGTCGCCACAGAGAATAGATGACGTACGTCACTGCAGAAATGAAAGAGGAAAGTATTTCGAAGATTATTTGGTAAGTCGAACCATTTATATATGAAAATAGGCGAAATTAGGAGACTGCTTCTTCAATCAACGCTGTGTGTTTCTTCATACACATAATAACTGTTTTGTTGTAATGCAAAACAGCGATATTTTAATGCATGCTGTTAGTACATGATATTAATATGATGAAATAAATAATAACATTTATTATATTATGACAAAAACTAATATTAGCAAGCATTTTATAAGAAACATAAAACAAATAAGCAACACGTCATATTATAACGTGTTATGAGATGATATTTGTATTTTTTTTTTGCAAAATAATTAAATTTCATTTCTTGATTACTATGCTTGCAGTAGAAGTAAATTTTTAATCAAAACTACCAGTAGTTTTATTTATTAGGATACTTTACTTCAGTGCCTTTCTATAAATTTCTTTGAAATATATAAAATATTGAATTATTAAAATATAACAATCATAATTTAATAATAAACAAAAATCAAATATCATCCCTCATTTTAGCAAAATAAATTATAAAAATTACCGAAAAAAGGCGAAGATGGGTCTAACTCCCTAACATCGGCCGCGTAGTCGTCCTGCGAGGATTCAGCGCTGGCCGGCCCGCTGCTGTCCGACCGCGCTAAAATGATCCCCAGTGTAATCAAATTGTATATCAATTTGGGATCTCTTTAATTTGGCTGATTTTTAGTTTGCCAAATATTGTTCTATTTTCTTTAATATGTTTTTATTTAACAAAATCATATGTAATATAAATAATAAGGACAACAAACTGCCGCTGCTGTTCGACGGCGCAAAAATGATCCCCTGGATATTCAAATTGTATATGAAACTGGGGTCTATTAAATTTGGCTTCGTTTTATCGTGCCAAATGACGTTGTTAGTTTCATTTATTATAACTTACTGTGTTATTATTACATACTTTTTGTCTTGATTTATTACTTGCACTAGCTGCATTGATACTAAATGCCTTTATTGTCTATAAAAGAACAGTAGTAGAATAACCTTCTTAGAGGTTACCTTTACATTACCATCTCTTCTCTTTGTCTATATTATTAAATGAGTAGCAAACAATTTTGTGTTGTATGTTTTGTAATAACACTTGTTCACAGATTATATTTATGGTGAGAATTTATAATAGTTAGTATATCTATTTTTCATAGTAAAATTATAACAGAACGGTAATGTGTTAAAAATCCGCATTAAATGACATATTTAAAGCAACCAAAACGTAGCATGTGCGTTATCGTTGTAACCAAATAAATGTATGTGTGACAGTTGGGCGTGATGGTGTGAAGTATACTTTGTTCATGTATTATTTAAAATGTATTATAATTTGATAAAACATAAATTTTACCTGTTGTTGCTCCTCACTAAAATCCTCATTTCCATATGATTATAACAAACATCTTAATGTAATATTTTTTAAAATAAATCATAAGTTTTAAATTTTAAAATATATTTTGTATCTTACATATAATTGTATTCAATTTCATAATATAAAATATATTATTCAATTTTGTCGTTTATATTATCTATGGTAATAACAGAACGAAGAGCACAGATACAACGCGCTGAACATTGGTAGAACGAGCGCGATTGACTTGAAGATTGCTTGTCCAGTTTCAAATTTAAAAATTAAAAAAAAAAACAAACAAGCCAACCTTTACTCTCCCCCGCAGTGGGCGCGGAGGGCGCGGACGGCGCGGACGCGGGCGGCGAGGCGGGCGCGGCCGCGTTGTGCCGCACGCACAGGTAGAGGGCGCTGAGCAGCGGCACTGCCAGTGCGTCTGACGCCTCCGCTTGCACTGCCCCCACGCACACGAGGGCGAGGCGACCGCGCGCGTAGTCACCGAGGGTCATTCCTGCACTAGTAAATATAAATCAATTTGTTAATTATGTATATTTCACAAAGTGTAAAGGCAAAAAAGACACAGTGCGGTCAACGAATCGAATCCAGCATTCGGAATATTTGCGTATTGTTAACTCAGGGAGAATATAATTAAAAGTAAGAAAAAATCGAAAATAAAATCAGCTAACTTCCAGCGGCCACTTGTTCGAACTTCGACTTCAACTTCGACTCGTTGATCGTATTGCAAATGTTTAATATATCAAAATATATTATTGAATATAAAAGTATAAAAAAAAAATCAAGATAATTTCACAGTAGTAAGATAAGTTCAACAGTATAATCTTAACAGTGTGTTCGTGATCGTCTATAAAGGATAGGGCACGTCATTCTTCACGAAAGACGCCTTTCTTTTTGTCCAACACTTTTATACTTTCTTAATAATAATGAATTAAATATAGAAATATAAGACAAAAATATTGAAAAACAAAAATGTAGATGATATTTAAAGTAACATATATAAGCAATATATTTATTATAAATAGTGTGAGTGATTATTTATTAACCCACCTCAGCTTTTATATCATGTCATCATTAAAGCGTAAAGTTTAATATATAATATATTTCACATATTATTTCTGCTATTTACTTATATTATACTAACTATTCATTACATCCAGGGAACTCTGGCACAGGCAGCCCTCTATAGTGATAGGGGAAGGAGACCAGAGACAATAATAAACTGATAGCGGCTTTTCGCAACTCTCGTTTGTCTATAGCCCCACATTCTAACTTCGGTTCGCGTTCAGTGAGTATCCGATCTAGGGCATTTATATAGTCGGGCACTAGCACTAGTACACCGTCTAGGTCGATTCTGGAAATTAAAAAGGTTTTTTTTTATTAAATGAATAAAAAAATACAATACTTTGTTACTTTCATGCAGTACCTTATAAAGCACGGTAAACACTCCCTGTGTTTACCGTGCTTTGTAAGGTAGTTAGCATTGTAGTAAGTACCGTTGAAACACTTCGTTTTCCACGCATCATCCAACTTTTCGAGAAATTGTAAGTTGAGTGGAATTCAATACTGCGATTTGTCTTGTTATTAGCGCAAAGAAATATAGGAAGTTTTTTCGAGTAGAAATCGGACCTATAATCGTCTAAAGCACCACACACTCCTAAATTTAAATGTTTAATAATATTATGATATTAAATAAAAATAAATATAAATTAACCTGAATATATCCTCCGAATGTCTAACAACAGCGGCGGCAACTGCGCGGTCGCGCAACCCGCGCTGCAGCGCTGCATACGAGCGTGCCAGATACGGCGCAAGCACTTGTTCACGGCATTGCTTAGCGCAGAGGACGCGACACAGCGCACCTAGCGCTACAGCACGACCTGGCATACAATTACACTTTAATGTTGTTTTTTTATCTGTGATTATTTATTAGTAAGTTTTGCCTGCGGCTTCGTCCGCAAGGTTTTATAAGGATAAATAATAGTTATGTGGGGAACGGAGTGTTTTAACATTAGGTTCCCTCTGCCTACCGTGCTGAGTGCGGGATACAGCGTGAAGCTAATTTATGTATAGCAAATTACCCTCTAAATGCAGAAGGTAACTGACCGCATACAACAGTGGGATACGTTATTATGATAATCTTTCCTCGATAAATGGACTATCCAATACAAATTGATGACAGACTTATTCCATTTGCACAATGTTTTCTAAGAAATTACTAATAAAACCTTATCAGAGTTTTATAGTCATATCGATAAATTGGTTATATAGTCATCACACACTAATCTAAAGCATAAAAGGTTCAAATCCTGCCACAAATAAAAAATATACATAAAAATTAAGATTAAACAAAAATTTTATTCCACAAATAATATTTACCTGCTTGATAGCTGCTCATATTAAGTTTCAACGCCGTATCAGACAACGAGGCGGGTGGTGGAGTCCCTTCTGATCGTTCTGACAACATATATGACAATTTTATTAATACAGTACAGTCGAAGAGTTGTGGCTGCTCTGGAGTTAGAGCTGCGGCTTAGATGGCTACACAGATTTAATCTTAGGAACTATCTTACTTTGGTTGTTTATAGGGTAGGCAAAGGTAACTTAATATTAAGACATTCCGTTCCGCATACATCACTAAATTATTAAGGCCATTCATGTTGGGTGCCGGAACTCAACGGCGCTTTGACTTGGCACCTTGGTTCAACAACGAAATAAAAATATTAAATAATTAACTCTTCCGAGTAAAAAAAACATATATGGAATGTACTGCAATTAAATTCCTTTAAATTTTAAAAATAATAGTTTAACATATAATATATTTATGTCAGCTAAAAAGTATCAACTCACGTTGATTATTATTGACAGGTGTGGTACCAACAAGCGCAGCTTCGAACAGCCACTCTCCAAAAAGGTGGAATATCGAGTTCACTTTAGGCCGCAGAGGTGTGAGTGGCGGCTTCTCAATTTCGACAACTGAAACGAAAAAACAAATTATGTTAATTGATTATTTCATTACATTTTTTTAGCTTCACGCTATATCCCGCACGAAGTATAGCAGGGTAGGCAGAGGGAATCTAGGAACCTAGTGCTAAGATATTCCGATCCTATTAAGACACTTCCTTTCCACACTTTCCTCCGTATTCTGGATTCTCATTACGTTTTGAGTGGCGGAACTCAACGCCGCGCGTTGCCTCATTACTAGAGCGACGAAATGAAAATATTAAATATGTTATTTCCTAGAGGGGGAATCGAATCCATAACCTGTCGCGTTTACAGTCACACGCTTGTGCCCCTGCGCCACGACTGGCATCAGGGTCTTTAATTAATAAAACATTAATATATTCACATTTTACCTTGCGAGGTAATAGAATTGGGTGGCGTTGCTGGAACTACACTAGAAGGTCTGCTAGTTAAACCAATCAACGACGATCGAGGAGTACCTGTTAATATTTGACAAATAATAAAAATTTATGACGTAAAACTGAAAATTAAAATAATGCTATAATATATATACAAAAAATGTAATATGATGAAAAAAATGAGTCTTTTTACAAAAAAACCGTGACTGACTACTACAGTGCAGTTAAGCTAAAAAAGCTGAGTGCAATATCTAGTAATACTTCTAAGTCTACATCGCTACTATGATACAAACTAAATGTCAGCCCAACTAATGACTGAAATATGAAACAAAATGAAATTATATTATAAGTTTGTAGTAATAAATAAAGCATAAATATTTATTTTTTCATTAACAATCAAGTCATGAAAAATGTGTATGTATGTATATAATTAAATGATTAAACTTTTTAAAAGATAAAATATTTTAATTCTTGTTTTTATGCTTATTTATTATATGTAATAATTATATAAAGTGTGGAAAATTATAACCAATAACTAAAAATGCATTTTACATGGAGTAAAACAATTTGCAACTGCTTACTGCATGTACTATGCATTAAAACAAAATATAAAAATAAATAAAATTTGGGCAAAAAGAGTACATAGTAAAAAGTATACAGATAGGATGATTGATATTCATTTCCAACAAAAATATTATAGTTATTTTTTATGAAAATAACGTTATAAAAAGAAGAAATAAGTTTCGGGTCAATAAAATGTCTGGCCAAGCAGTATTTTAGACATTTAATAAAATTGTAAGTTATCACTGTCTGTATATGGCTTTTTTTCCGTTTTGCCAATATGTCTGTGCGTTTGTTCACGCAAATATCAAAAACGGCTAGACTAACATAAATACAGTTTTCACTATGGTATTTTGGCAAAAGTTACGCCAACATATATTATTTTGTTTGACAAAAATGTTTCAAATAACTGTTTTATTGAATTTTCTTAACATTTTGTTCTCAATGTGTAGATATTGTCTTTAAAATGATAATGTTATTAGAATACGAAAGTAATTAAGGCTTGTAATTAAATAGTATAAGTGGATGTAATGGAGTGGAAACAATAAAAAAAGCATATTAACCAAGATAACGAACTAAAACTAATAAAGGTACGGTCGAAGCATCGAAGATGCCCTGAACTTAGAACGTAGATGACAGTATGCTTTGATTTTTCTTACTTTCTCCTCCAGAGTGAACAATGCGTAAAAGTTCAGAAAATGTAACCTCCGGGCGGCCACGACACGTCGACCGTACTGTACCCATATTAAATCCTAAGCATACTTTTGTCAGCGGGCTTCTCCCGCGGCCGGGTCGCACTGAACGACTTGGCGAGGCGGCGGTGCGGCGGGGGCGTGGCGTCCTCCTCGCCCTCCGCTACCCCCGCGACTCCCCCCGCACCCCCCGGGACACCCCCCGCACCCTCCACCGTCCAACGTTCCGTACTGCACCCTGTTATACGGTTACCACGCCGCTACGCTACTTATTGGTAGTGATGTTGTGATGGATTCACACATATCAATTGTATTGTGTGTCAGTAGCTATAACTATTTATATAGTGTATTTTATTGTAAAAGCAGTATAAGTTTATTGATAATTAAACGCACAAGGAGGACGAAATTTATCAAAAAATATATACAAATTTTAAATTCATTCATTGAGAAGATCTAAGGAAATCAATAAGTCTTAATTATATGTTGTCCTTTTTATATAAATTTCTTAGTTTGATAGGAAAGGTTTTGTCGTTTTATGCAAAGTGAATCCACCACTAACTAACTACTACCACAAATAATATATTAAATTTCAATATACCAAAATAAAAAAATCTGCATAAAATATACAAAACTTCACATTTTAAAATATAATATATTATCTGTGTAATGTATTAACTATATAACAAAATAGAAAGAAATTAATAAAAAAGGAAAACGAAATAGATCTTTGATTTTATAGATATGTGTCGTTTTTCTTTTTTATATAATAATAAAAGTATATTTTAGAGGTATACTTTTATTTTCTTTGTATATTAAAAGTATATTTATCTTTCTATAAAGCAATATAGCCTTAAAAAATTGTACACATTATTAAATAAGCAAAAATACATATATATTTATATTTTTTAAATATGTAACCATTAGAAGACACCCAGAAGAATTGTGCTACCAAATAAGGTCATTAAGTAGTGATAAGTATTAGGTATAGGGGTGAATTACAAAATATTGTGATATTTTTTTAAATGGACGTTGCTATTTTCTTGTAATAATTAAAAAAAATATGAAATAATCTTATCTTTGATTTTAAAAAAAATAAAACCTCTCATGCATTCCAAACTACGAAACAAAAAAAAGTTTTAAATAAAAAAAAACAAACAAAAAAATATTTTAGTCGTTCACACAAATCACAGCCATATAAGAAACAATTTTTAACATTCCAATTCAAAATTTAAACTTAATTTCGACCAAAGTAAAACGAATATTAAAATTTTAAAGATCTAATTTCAAATTGCGAAACACATATCTAAGATTCCAACCCAATCGAGTAAAAAAAAAACAAATGAATGACTTACCAAGGAAAGCGTCGACGTGCGCCGCAACACCGAGCATGGCACGATGGAAAATGTGCGCTAGTGACGTCACCCACATCTCCCGTGATTCTTTACCTTCCTCTTTGTCTTCTGTCATCCAATGCTGTGAATATGAAAGTACTTATTATTAATAATAATAAAGAATAAAGCCTCTTTATTCTTAAGGTGTAATAAACGGCTACGACGTCGTGCGTGGGTATAGTTGAAGTGACGAACATCGCTACTTTTCATCGTTCTTTCGTCCTCATCTTTTGCAACAACTTCACTTATAAAATAAGATTTTTGCACAAACTCGAAACAACTACTAATACGTGTTGAAACATGTGTGTAAAATATGTTACATAAAGTTAAATGTGGAAGTAGATACCAACAATCAGTACAGTGGACTCCTTTATTCACCACCAATGAAACTGACTACTCTAGTGCAGTCAGTTTTCCCAACCGAGTAAGCAAAAGGCCTACTCGGTAGGGATTTGAATCCAGTTTTCACGCCACAGATTTCCAACTTACTTACTTACTAAATTTCCATTTCAGCAATATTATCTTCCTATTGTATCTTTGGCCCAATATTTAACAAATGTGTGAAAGTCATTGCATGTTGAGTGACGAAATTAAACGCTGAATTTTTGTCGCTAGAGCGGGGACTAGACAACTATCGTTTGTAGTTAGATGTAATCCTAATGCATCAGGATAGCCTCGTGACGGTCGATAATAAAATATTTAATTTGAACTCAAATTAGGCTATTGATTTTGTATTCTAAAAAATAGAATAGTTTTAAATTAGATTTACTTGTATTTGTTTTCAATGAATGCCAAACGGAAACTATGTTTATTTAGCAAAATTTGTACCTGAAAGAACAACGGTGTATTAGTGATAAGGTGAAACTTGGTGAGATCTACAGGGTTGCCTATAGTGTGCAACATGCGGTACCAGCTCTGCGTAACCGCTTCCGCGCTCATGTCCGCCGGGACTAGGTTCGCATCTTCTTCTCCTGGACAAAAAAAACTTTATTAGGTACAGTACGATCGACGAGTTGTGCCCTAACCGAAATTAGTTGAAGATGACTAAGCAGATTTTATTCAATGTGCTATTTAATTTGACTAAGAGAGCGACGGGGCACACCTATGGGCATGGCGGGGTACAGCGGCCCGTAGGCGTGCTGCAGCAGGCGCGCGGTGAGGCACAGCGACACGCGCGTCCACTGCTCCGTGAGCGGCGCGCGGTGCCGCCAGCGCACGCACTGCTCGCGCAGCGTGCGCCACAGCGCGGGCGACGGAAAACACCTGAAGCACCAACCATACTATTATAATTGACGAGAACATTTCAATAAAAAGATAAAGGATAACAGTATGAGAGAGATAAACCAGACGAAGGTACTGATAAAGATGAAGCGTGAAAAGGCAGAGAATGAAAGAGATGAAAGGTTAACGAACAACTTCAGGGAAAACACGAAGCTTTTCTGGCGAGAAAAGTGTCGTGTGAAATTCTAACAGAACAACCACACGTTTTGCAGCGACGGGCGGAATTTTCAAGGAGATGTATGAATGTGATGACGCCTCAGTCTCAAATAACAGCGAAACGCTGAGTCTTGATGTAGCTGATGGCGAAATCAGTGTTAAAGAAGTTGAGAGTGCAATACGAAGTCTGAAATGTGATGATCAAATATGGTGGGCCACGCGTCTTGGACTTGTTCTGGTTTTTGTGCAATTTATGCTGGAAATCAGGGGAGGTCCCAGACGATTGGCGAGGTGCGGTCATCGTGCCTTTGTATAAAGGCAAAGGTTCACAGATAGACTGCGCAAGCCTTGGGGCTATCAGTTTGATTAGCTTAGGTAGTAAAGTTTATGCTAAAGTTTTAACGAGAGAAGAATGCAAAAGAGATCTGAAAGACTGTTGTGGGAGGCCCAAGGAGGAAATAGACCTAGAAGAGGGTATATGGATCAGATCTTTTCCCTCCGCATGATCACGGAAAAATTTTTGGCCGTTAACCAAAAACTTTTCTGTGCTTTTGCAAACTTGGAAAAGGCGTTGGACAGAGTTGTAAGAGCGAAATGATGGGAGATACTATCACGGTACAATATGAGTGGACCTTTGCTGCAGGCTGTAAAGTTACAGAGATCACTCAGCCTGCGTGCCATCCGATCGGGTGTTAAACAAGGTTGCGCTATGTCAGCTTGGTTGTTCAATTTGTATTTGGATAGCTGTCTCCAAGGAGTGAAACAAAGTGATATGGGAGTGAAAGTAGGTGACCTGAATGTGAATTGCCTGCTGTACGCAGATGATGCAGTGCTTATTGCATCATCAGAATGCGAGTTGCAGGCATTGGTCACCACTCTGAAAGAAGGGTGTGAAAATAATGGTCTAAGCCCCAATGCGAATAAGACATAGGTTCTGATTTTTGAAAGAGATGAAGAAAGGACAGAATGCAAGATCAGTGTAAATGGTAAGATATTAGAACGAAGTGAATGAAGTGGTATATGTGGGAAGTATGTTCAGTAGAGATGGAAGATACGAGATGCATGTGGAAAGGCGTATTGCTGCCGGTAACAAGGTTAACGGTGCCTTAGCTGCATTGATGAGACGGCGAAACGTCAGCACAGCTGCGCGTTTGGCCGTACACAAAGCAGCTTTGGTACCGATACTGTTATACGTCAGCAAAACGAAGAATGAAAGAAAGATGAATGCGGTGCAGATGCAATCTCTTATCGTAGGATATGTTGAGTCAGCTTAGCTGATCAAATCCGCAATGAAGAGGTACACAGAATGGCGTCGTAAAAAGATTTATGATGGAAAAGTGAGTGGTAAGAGAGGTAGGACCTTCGAAAACACAGAATCAAAGATACTGGAGGAAGGTCACGTAAAAGCATGAGGACCTCCCGGAGGGCATGCATGAAGAGGTTGATGACAGTGGACGAGGTATGTAGAGATGCGTTTGGCGCTCCGTTCTCTCTGACTACCTCGCTAGGGATAAAGCGTGAAGTTAGTTTTTTTTCTATTTTTTTTATTTCAATAAAAAACTTTTGAAGTTTCTTAAATCGCCTTATTAAAATATATATCATATTTTTTCTATTTTTGTAGCTTTACGCTAGTCTCTGTATATATCAGGGTAAGCAAAGGATGCCTATAGTCTATTCGTTTTGACGTGAGACAAAATGTAAACAAAGAAATACTGTTTAAAAAAAATACACATATATTCTACAACTTAAAAACAGATACATCACTTTTAACTATAGGTATCTATAAATAGGATTAATATTACTTGATAAAATATTTAGATAGTGATGACAGACATAAATGCTGTGAAGTTATTCCTATTGTGTTCTGTTCTGTCATTTGTTAGATAAACAAAAACATAATATCATATTACTATAATTATTATAAACAACAAGTAGATGTCCCATATATAGCAAAGTAGGTAGAGAAAACCTAGTGTTCTCACACTCCGTTCCGCTGTTTTATTACTCCTACATTTAGAAAATCACAATATCTCATTTCGTAGAATTTAAATCGATCACAAACACTGCGTATACTTTCAGACGTTTTTACACAACGACGGGCCCAATATCTATAAAGCAAAAAACAAACTTTAAACTAATCGCATGATTACATCTAACAAAAAAAAAACAAACACTAACCTATGACACGCCAGTATCCACACTTCGAACAGCACACACAGCACTCTCTCACATAACTCCTCGGCTGCACCCAGCAAGGGTCCGGGCGGCGCCAGCAACGCTGCCGCCGCTGCCAGCAATAGGAGAAGAAGGGAGCGCCACTCCCGTGCGCCTAGGGATCCACTGTCAGCCAGCATGCGAGCGAGGCGGAGAACACGATGGCAGAGCACCGCGTGCTTGCTTATTAAGTTGCCGCCTAGTGTTTTTTTTTAAATTGTTAAGCTTGAATTTGAGACTGAAGCGGTATATAATGTTTACATAGATAAAAAAAATAACAGTTAGCTTGTTTTAATGGTCTTGTTCCCAGATGATTCACAAAAGTCTAAGCACATATAGACTCACATGTATGACAAGGTGATAAAATAAAATAAATATATATGAAATTCACACAAGCAAGTAACATTTTAATTTTGATAGCATTTAAGTTTTCACGAACAAATAAAAAAAAACTTTCAGGCACCTCTTGCAATCAACAGAGTAGAAAAATGTGATAAAAGCAACAAAATGACTCCATTTTACATATAAAAATAATTTCATAAGTAACCTCTGATTAAAAAATTATAAAAAATAACATAAACAAACAGACTATGTGGGACTATTCACAATAACATAACATTTTTTTACAGCACTCACCTAAGTCCGTTTGGTAAATAAACGAAAGTGCTTGAAAAGAAAATTTAAAAACTTTAAACTCAATCTTAGGAAACATGTTAGAATTTATATAGATCCTACAATTTGTGTAGGGCTGCTACTGCTATATTCTAAAAAGTACATTTTTTTCCTCTAGGATAATCACAAAAAATAAGTATAATATGAGAATATAATATGAGATGGTGATAATTAAAAAAAATAACCCTGCTGTACACAATGGTACATTTAAGACTAAGAAAATACTCTTTTTTTACCTACATATTCCACAGAAAGCAATACTGCATAATGTGCATATGCACAAGAGATTTTGGGAATCTAGTGTTAAAACTCTCTGTTCCCATTAAGACACTTACATCCTTCCCCAGTTCCCGCCGAATTCTGGAGGCACTATGTATTGAGTGGCAAAATTCAACGCCACGATCTACCTTGTTGCTAGAGCAAGGAATTGAAAATATTAAATAATTTATTTCCTCGAGTGGGAATCAAACCCACAACTTTTCATGTTTACTATCACACGCTTATGCCCACCCCTGTTGCACATCTGGCCCTAAATACTTATTAACAAACTTTAATATATCACAACTAACCATCAAAAACTAGAAAACACACTTACTTTCATTAGGCCGTGGTACGAACAGATTGTGAAGGTGATTAAATATCTTATTAGCATATCTATGAGGTTCTGCAGCTAATGGTGGTGGTACTGCAGGCTGTGGGGGATGAGCTGGGGCGGCAGCTGCTGACGCCGGTAAGAGGGCAGAGAGCCATGAGTAGCAGATATTCACGCAAGCCCTCAGAGCTTCATGTTCAGAGAGTGGAAGAGATAATCCGTAGCGGATAACTTCTAATACCCATTCTACCTGTAAATACAATTTGTTGATGGAATACAAAATTAAAAAAAAAACGTGTAGGAAGGGAGATAAAGTTGCTCACGTCTGTAGGACTTACCATTTTGTCCATTTAAAACCCACCCTACACGTGTACTCTGGGTGGTGCTAAATGAGCAATAAGCTTTGAGCGGCGGTAGTAAACCTGAACCAACAAGCTTGTCCTTGTTGATGGTAGGAAATGACCTCAACAACCCGTTCTGTGCAGTAATTTCTTGTGAGGCTGAGGGCCTTGGCTTTATCACGCGGACCAAGAGGTAGATAACCTCAATAAAATAATAACCCTAATCCTAAGGTGAGGACTGCGCCGAAAGCACGCATGGTCTCCAGTCTCTACCAACCTCGATGTGGCAGGCTAACATCGTTGAATTGTGCCTTCTTATAGAGACAGGCGTCACCCTATCAGAGACCTTTTAAGACAACTCTACTCAAAACAAATATGAAAGAACCCTATCAAAACACTTCAACCAAAACAAATCAAATACACTAACGCAGCACGTTTTCCACCCGGCACTTTTCAATAGGCTACGATCAGTTTCCTTAAGTCTAAACCTGAAACCTGATCAAACAAAGTGAAGTAAAATCAAGTGATATTGTGTCGATCGTCGGCGCAATATCACTTGTTTCTAACCAACAATCCCCACCTTCGTGGCAGCGGGCACCACACACCAATAAACGTAAAAGAACTAGCTCTCCATCAAAAGCTACTTCCGTGACAGAATCAAACAGGTTTAGATCTCTACCACTGGATCAAGCTGAAAACCAAAATAATGACTCTGCAAGCCTAAAGCCAAATAAGCCCCCTCCTATTGTTATTTATGGAATAGAAGATGTTAATGAACTCTCATAACCTATAGAATCAGTATGCTATCGCAAACTATTTAAAATAAGAATAGTAAATAAAAACTTACTCATAGTCCTCCTCCAGTTGTTCTGAAATCTATAAAGATATTATAGATTTCGACAATAAGAAGTAAAGGATTAATAGTCACAAAGTTATCGCATAGTAATAAAAAAGTTACACCACTCAACTCCACACAGCGAAATCATCAATGCGATAAGATCTTTAGGAAATAAAGTCCGTAGAACAGCCCAGACAAAACTCCATCTTTTAAATTCTTCGTGAACTTTAAACCTAATGTAAATAACAAAGCAGTTAAGGACATAGGAGTATATTTATCACCAGAAAGTTAAGATAGAAGACCCTCGTAAATTGACAACAATTTTCCAATGTTAGCGCCGCCAATACTATAATCACTCCAAAAACAACTGCATGGGGCCTTATAGATGTGTCAAATGCGGTGAAGGACAAAACTTCAGACTGTCCAAAGAAAGATCGCAACACTCCTGTCAAGTGCTCACTGTGCTCGCGTGACCATCCAGCAAACTATAAAGGTTGCCAGCTGTACTTGGAAATAACACCTAGAAAAAATTACCCTTTGTAGATGAGATTTCACGCTAAAAATCTTCTTACTGAGCCTAAAAAAATGAGAATATCAATGCAAATCAAACAAAAAAGCCGAATTGAAGTTATCCTAACAAAACAATCTTAAAAGATAGATCAACTCATTCAACAGGTATCTTACCTCGCTGATAATGATCTCCCATCAGCAGCCAGCATCAACCTTCAACGCCTACTTGATGACACTAATAGATGGATAAGAAAGTGGTGCATCAGGGCAAGAGCTCAAAAATCGAAGCACATTACGTTCACTTTGAGAAGGGAAACTGCCCTCCTCTTAGATTTGGAAATGATGCACTGCCTGATTGCGGTCATGTAAAATATCTCGAGTTTTAACTTAGATATAAGGCTCACCTGGACCTATCACATTAGAAAGGCGTGATGAAATTAACTACAAGTTCCGAAATCTATACTGGCTTATGGGTATAAACTTATCATCATAATCTGTAGCAGACCTATGTTCTAAGACCCATTCCCTACTAATACTGGAGAGCGATACTTCATACTGTCATTTATATGTTATACATACATTGTTTCATAGATTAGATGCGTATGTATGTAATTTTAATTTACCTCAGCATCTGTAGTAAGTGGGCTATGTTGACGTGAGGCAAGTTGACAAACAACAGCTAAAACCACATCTCTACCACCAACTGCTGCAAGTACTCCTCGCCCACCTCCCTCTAGAGGAAGAGAATTCCATTCGGAATACATACTGTCACCCTCCTTGACCTAAAAGTAAATAAATTGACACTGTAGTCATTAAGTGCAGCCTGTACCAGCTTACGTTATTTTAATTAAATATTTTTAATTTTTTATTTTTTTACTGCTTTATCTTTCTAAAATCTATTTAGTTTGCATGTAGTTCCATTTTCGTAGTTTTTTACTTTCTATGCTATAATGCTAAATTATCTGTAATGCAAAATTTTTATTAAAATATTTTTTTACTGCTTTATCTTTCTAAATTTTATTTAGTTTGCATGTAGTTCCATTTTCATAGTTATTTACTTTCTATGCTATAATGCTAAATTATCGATCCAAGATGAATTGTCGCATCTATACATGACTATGAAACAAAATCTCCAAATAGAAATGGTAGAAATTTACAATGAATTTGAGAAGGCTCAGATTTTACAAGAAATAAAAAGGTACCGGAGGCACTTCTGTGTTACCGATATACCGGTGGACGTTGCATCTAGATTCTAGATGCACCGCTCAAGAAGTTCTTCAAGTTTTTAAAGCAACGCAAGATATCAAAAAATGTCTTTGTATCAGAGATTCCCAGGGCACGGTGCTTTATAGTCATGTGTATGTGAAGGAGAGATGGAGAAGCTACTTCCAGGAGCTGCTGAACACTTGAGACATGCAGTCTTCATCACGACCCACCGCCTAACCTCGGACTTATTGCCCCAATAACCCCCGACAAAATTCATAAGTGCCTTTGACGCAAGAAGAACGGAAAAGCGGTGAGACTTGACAATATTCCGATCGAAGTGAGGACATCGTTGGGCTCTCTTGGTGTGCTCATGCCTACTGAACTTTTTTAACCATATCTTGAATACTGGAAAGATGCCACACCAATGGCTCAGCTTCATCACCCCTATTTACAAGGGAAGCGACAGTGTTCAAGATTGAGGTAATTATAGGGGCATTAAGCTTATAAGTCATACCACGAAGGTCTTCGAACACATGATTAACCTCAGAATGGAGGCATATATGGAAAAAGGAAATGATTGTATGCCTCGTCAGTGTTTCTGATCAGCACTAGGATCCAAAAGGATCCCTGAGGCCTATATTGAGATTATCAGATACATGTACCACAACTCCACTTCTATAGTAAATAAAGTGCTGTTGGCAACACTAAACTTTTCCAGATTTCAGTAAGGCTTCACCAGAGCCCGGCTCTTAGTCCGCTTTTATTTAATGCAGTGCTCGATACTGTCTTGGCTCACATGCAAGACCAGCCTCCACCAGCCTGACTAATGATTTAAGCTGATGAAATAGCACTCAGAGGTTCACTTCACATTAGTAAAGTGAACCTCTGGAAGGGTACACTTGAAAATGGTGGTCTTAAACTAAATGTATTAAAGACCAAGTACATGGTCTGCAGGAGTTCAGATTCGAGCACTATAGGTCTGAGCCATCTGTTACATTAAAAAGTTCAGGTATCTTGTATATGTGGTGCAAGAGTCTGGAGGCATTGATCACAATGTCTATGGTTAGGTAAGAACTGGGCCTGAGCCGAATGGCGGGAGGCCAGATACTGCCCAGACTCAAGTGACTGATAAACAAGAGCATAATTTGATGTCACGGAAATTACTATGCTAAAGTGGATATGTGGTGTAAAGTGGTCTGACCGCAAATTTAACACATTCATTTAAGGTAGTCTTTGAGTTTGTGACATAGCTGATAAGCTCCAAGAGAGTCACCACAGCTTGTTTGGCCACATTGAGCACCAGCCTAGGAAGTATGTCAGATGCAAGTGCGTTGCTAATTTTGTCTGTGAAATGACACTTCCTGGACACCCAAGGAAGTACTGATAGAATGTTGTGATGCTTGATATGAGAGCTAATGGTCTAACCACTGAGCCGGAAGGCAGACCTTACGCCAGTCTTAATGCTAGGAGAAGAGACATGCATGAGAATTTTTCTGAATTGAAACTAATTAATAATTATTATTAAAAATTGTGAAATACAATTTTTAATTATAAGTTTTGATTTCTTTGTAAAGATCTTTTTACATGGAGGGCCTCATTCAACTACGCCACCCCGGGCCTCTGATGGGGTTAGTTCGTCACTGTGTGAGATATAACAGATATTTTCTGTTTTTTTGCTTCATGCACTTATATCACAAATCACATAGTACACAAAAAGAACCCAGTGTTAAAATATTAAAAATAAGTAACAGTGGTCTTATACTTTCACAATTCACACGGAAATGTTGCATACAGTTGTCTATATACAAAACATTAAAAAATATGAGATGGCATTGTTTTTAAACAGGAAAAAGGGGAACTTACTTTACTGTTGACTCTATTAAAAATTCCCACATTCATAAATAAAGTATACCTAACGGTATACGGCACTTTTTTATGAATAAAATACAATGTACGTAAATATTTTAACAAAAATGTTAGATTGACGTAGATATATTAACTTATAATACTGTAGTACGTTTAAAGATCCTTTTAAACAAGTAATAACAATTTTTTAACTATGATAGTTTCATTACATTAAGGTTTTTCCTTTACTTTTCTTTGTTTACCTAACACATTTCTATGTTAATAATTTTAAAATTACACGTCTTGTTAGAAATTACAAATTAATAATACGAATGACGTTTCATCTGACTTAAAAAATTGACATTAAAGTCAACAAAATCACCGATTACAGATTATAGTATGTAATAATGGTTTTGGTTTTTGATAAAACTTTCAAATTGTTATAGAATATTACTAAACAATACGAACCGAATACCGAACAGTATTTTTTTTTAAATTGCTCTGACGGTATCTGTATTGGAGCCTACCAAATTTAACTTTGTTTTCAATCAGCATTAGAAACATGGACCAATTCATACAAAGAATGGAATGACTAAGTTTCGGTTTCGGTTCCAAGATTAACCACAGGAAGATGAACGATTGTCGTTTGTCATAATAATAACTCGCTAAAGTCTCAATAATTGCGAATGTTAATACATCGCGCAACTAGCTTGAATTTGAGATGGATCCATAGAGATAGATGGATGAACATTTAATTGGGTGTGTTATTTCGAGAATAATTTGAAAAAAAAATATATGGAGAAACAGCAATACCTCCAAAACCATAATAATTCGGCTCCAGTGCTTTCCATATTTATTTATGCTTGCAAAATCGAAATTTTATCGATAAAGCGACTGTTCTCGAGGTCTGTTATTCTATTATTCTGTTCGGGTAAGGAAGCTCGATGAGTCATGAACTGGATTCAAACCAACTAGTTCATCCTTTGAAAGCTTAGGAATTAGCAAGGATTTTCCTCCATCATATAAGTGACAGTGCATATCACTTTCTTCGGACATATTTCTCTTCGGGTAGCTACTCCTACATCACATCGGATATTTTTACGATCTCGCTAGCTCTTGGCTAAGAGGCTAAGGCCATATAGTACATTTGGATTATATAGGGTAGTTGATTGATATCCCCGATAAGTGTAAGTGTTTCGGCCTTTGATAATATGGCCGCCTATACTAATACTATTATAATATCAACCGCCCCAAAATTTTAATTAAGGCCTCGTCTACAATAAGTCTTGTGGGCCTCTCTTTCTTTTACAATACCGTTTTTACCTCTGATTTTTGCGTCTATTATGATCTTTCAGGCTCAGTATCTTATCTAAAAATTATCTTTGTCCTAAGGTCCGCAGATACTTCAGTTATTGTTAGTGATAAAACAATTTACGCGCTTCTCGAGATTATAATCATTTGTCTCGATCGATCACGACCGACACAATTAATTGTTGATCCTACCTTTGAATTAATTGTTGATTACATGGTGGAGTTACCACCCATTATCTAGCTTCGGTAGCTCCAAATGCTCTCAGATGCTTATTGCGATTTTGGAGGTTTGAAATAGTATGCCGCCGTATCGAGTACCTATTCTTTCTATCAGCGTTACCTCTGTACATCAAGCTAGAATAAGGATTAGGTTGTCCAAAAAATTTATCTACCTGGGTAGTATGGAATTTTATATATTAATTATTTTCAGTGTGTACTAAATGTAAAACCAGCATTAATTCATACTGTAATATAAATACATACATAATGTATACGTATTTTTTTTCACATTATAATAAATAATAATTAATATGACAGTTGACAATTGACATTTTGGATTGAAATGATATTTGTTTTATTGATATTTATATTTTTGCGCCTGTCATCGCAAAATCAAGCCATTAATTAAAAAAAAAAAAAAAAAAAAAGAAAGATATTTATATTTTATTACTTTTAGTCCTACTCGTTGGGCCTGCTTCCCGCCGTAAACCGGGGTCGAGTGAAGTGTAACACTAACAATTACAATTTTCAATAAGTTAATTGACAAGTAAAAGTGCAATAATTCCTTAGTGAATTGGAATTAATCGAAGCTAAATAAATTGTTGTTGAAAATGTCGATACAGTGGACCCTTATAGCAGGAGTCCTGTATGTCGAAATTTTCATACTCCTGTTATTGGTATCACCATTTTTTTTCTGTAGAGCATGGAGTCCTTTTTTACGAATATCATGGATAGAGAGAATTCGAGAAAATATATCAATATTTTTCTATAGTTACATGGGAATAATGAGTTTATTTTTGATCGATTCTGTTAGAGATATGATGAAATATGCTCAATCAGATCTCAACCAAAGTCATTTGCCTACTGATTTGAAAAACAATCTTAAAATGTTTAGAGCTCAAAGAAACTACTACATCACAGGCTTTTCTATGGTTTTAGCATTTGTAATCAAAAGAATACTATCTATCCTTATTTATCACACTAATCTGCAAGACACAGCTGACACCATGATTGATAAGACACAGGAAGTTCTGAAAATGACAGCAGAAGCAGCTACTGAAGATGCTGAAGAACGTCTACAAGAAAAAATTGATGAAATGGAAGAAAATTTACAAGAATCATTACATTCATTGGAAGAGCAAAAATCTAAATGTATTCAAATTGAAAAGGAAATGAAAATGTGGCGACAAAAATATGAAGAACTTAAAAGCTTTCAAAGTGGCGAAGGTGACATGTAAATATTTATCATAATAACCAATATCTGTAACTAGATTTTTCTTATCACTTTGATATTTTTGTCGGGTGAATAAAAATAACAAATGAACATTAGAAATGAATGTCTATTAGAAGTTTACATTTTATTTGTTTCATAGTCAATAATCAGCTGGTCTTACATTTGATTTTATATTATTATTAGGTATACTTATATGATCATGATTTTAATACTATGTATGAAAATAAAATAATAAATTGTAAGTTTGCTTAATTTTTAGATTTGTTTCAGCTATGTGCTGCATACTAAGTGTGTATTTTGTCTATTGGTAGAAATTAAAAAATAACTTTTAAAAAGTCTGTCCTTTAAGGGCCATTTGTGATTGTATTTAATAAAAAAAAATTGTAGTCTAAGAAAGTATACTATATTTATTTTGATATGTTATTTTTTCATCTAATAAGTATAACATTTTTATATCTGCACAATGCTGTCTTAGGAGATGTGTGAGGGCCCACATCACAAAACAAAATTAATACCAAATAACAACAACAAAGTCAACATTGTGGTTGTTTCAAGATCCTCATTGTACAGACGGAACTGTATCTACAACATATTTTATAAATATACTAATTTATATATCATTTTTAATTATATAGACCTAAGCTTGAACTGATGTTACTTTTATTACTATTAAGTTTTAACACTAATAGTACTCAATACTTTCACTCTTACATTTTATAATTTATCTAGATACTAGTCTTTATTAACTTAATTCCTAATAATGCCTAAGTTTTGACTGATTTTAATATTGATATTTTTTGTACAGAATGTTTTTGTTGTATTATAAATATAATCTTTTTGTACATATCTGATATTATGAAAATCCTTCTTACAACTTACTAAATATGGAAAAGAATAATTTCAATGAAACCAACACAATTTAATGAAATTTGTATTTATTTCAGAAGCTTTGATCTAAGAGTAGTTGATGTATTTCATAATTGGTGTACACTGTTGTAGAACTCTTATTGACTAGATCAATTTTAACAATATTATAACAATATACCCTGCTATTATTTAAATTAATAAAATATAATGCATTTAATCAGTGTTCTTTTATTTTGCTAACTTTTTAAATTATATTATATAAACCTATTACAATAGTCTGTAGTCAAAAGTACTCTTTCTGAATAATTCGGTTATATATATAATTTAGTTTAAAATAAATATTAAATTCAAATAGCAATGAATTTAATAATTTGATTTCTTTATTTATGCTAATAAAGTTATATTTATAAATTTGTCTGCAATACACTGTTTTCTTAAATATAGTAAGAAAAAAATTCTCATTAGAAGTTGCACTCTGAAGTTAGTTGTAGATGTTAGCACAGATTTGTTATTGTTATCACAATTAACTTCAGGGCGGCCACGACTTGTCGACCGTACTATACAAATTTATTTAAAACTTATTAGGATTGTTAGCGTCTCTCGGTTGTACGTGGATCATGACTTTGATGCCGGCGCCTCGACGCGCCACCTCGTAAGCTTCCAATGTCTCTTCAATGCTGAAGTGGTGGGTCACCAGTGGTTTGACATTTATCTGACCGCTAGCCACCATTGATAAGGCTATTGGGTATCTATTTAAAAACAAAATATCATTTAAGTAGTCCAGTAGAGGCCAGTCGCGGCGCAGGGGCACAAAGTGTGACTAAATCGTCTGGTTGTGGGTTCAATCCCCACTCGAGGAGATGAAATGTTTATTTAAATGTCACTCAACACGCAATGCCTCCAGAATTCGGCAGAAAGTGGGGAACGGAGTATCTTAACACTAGGTTCCCTCTGCCTGCCCTTATTTAAGTATTGCATTTATAATTTTAAATACTCGGATAGAATAATTTCTGCCTGAGATAGTTTTCGTATGCCTACTGGTGACAGAATTCAATGTAGAGTTATATGTATTTACTAAGGAACTATTTATATATTAAAGAATAAAATTTTTCAGACAGGGTTTGAACTTTGAACGCATAAATTTCGTATTAAGTTAGGCATAGAGTCGTCGTCAATTAAGCGGAAATAATATGAGAAGATAACATTAATGTAAGTACAGGTAGATGGTAACTACTACTAAATTGTATTTTCTACTACTAATATCATATTGAATGTTTCATATTGCACACATTATCGCATTCAAAATTTAAAAAGAAAATATTTATAGTGTTCATTCAACTTATAGTGTCTTCGAGAGCAAAGATTAATACATGGTAATAATAATAAATAATACTAATAACATACTCGTTCACGTAGCGGAAGATGCCGCGAACATCAACCTCCCTTGCGACGGCACCAGCCAACGGCACTGTCAGCTCGGGACTGCCCATACCTACTAGGACTGCCGCGCCCCCCGACTTTGTTGCCTGTTTAATATATTTAGATGTCATCACATCAAAATTATTTTACACCAAGGTTACAATCATACAATCTATGAAGGATAGAACGTACAATAAAATTCAGATATGAAATGCGGCCGTATTAAGTTGCCACTAAAAGTAATCTACGCAACAACATTTTAAAAGTATTTTCTATAGTATTCAGTAAGAAGAGCAGTGCTAAAAAAGTTATTAAAAAAAAAATAAACAAAAACATTCTGCATTGATTTCGAAGGTGCTTTTTCTGTGTAAGGAACATGGTCCTTCGAGAAAGAACTTATTTATCAACGACAAATATAATATATAAACATTAAAGTGTGTGAATTTAAAAAACATATAATTAATTATAAGCTAGCGACTTGGCTCGTTCAAATTGTTACATTATAGCCAAATTAGACAATTTAATGTAATAAATTGTAGCTTGTGTTATTTTTATATATACGCTATATTACAATAAACTTTCATCTAAATTCATTCAGTAGTTTTTGCGTTAAAATGGAACAAACATCCATCCTCACAAACTTTTACATTTTTAATATTAATAGGATTTCCAGCTTACCAGTAGTGCAAGACGAACTGTGGCCTGTGCTCCGCTCGCATCTATGGATATGTCTGGATGACCTCCCAGAAGCTCGTGTACCTAAAAAAATATTATTTATTATCTTTCTTTGCAAGCTTTCTTTAGGCATTATCCGATATAGCAGGGTAGGCAGAAGGGATCTAAGGTGTGAAGACAGAGTGTGTTTCCTGCTAAATACCCAGTTTGGGACATTGTGTTGATTGGCGTTACGAGAGCGAGAAAATGAAAATAGTTCATTATCTGTAGTGGGAATCGAACCCTCAACCGCCAGTATACAGTCAGACACTGTGGCCTCATTCCTGTTTATAAGAATTAAAATTGAACCGGACCCGATTGCGTAGATATCTATTATTACTTTTATTACTAAGCATTTTAATTCAAAAACTTGAATTAAAATGGGACACTTACCTTATGTACTATTTCCGCTTCATTAGAATCCTTAGTGACCAGCAAAGTATGATCGGCGCCTAACTCTTTGGCAGTGTCTAATCGGGACTGAAGTAAATCTGAAAACAAAGCAGGCACACTTATTAAAACTTTTGTTATTTTCTTGACTATCATTTTATTTCAGATTTTAAAAATATATATTCTTTTAATTAAGAAGTTTCAATAAAGATACCGTATTTTTAACAACTTTAATAATTTTAAAGTGTTTTTCCACACTTACGGGAGAAAAATATTTTTTTATTTTGGAAACCATCCAAGCGCTCTGACCACTTATGAACGTATGGCTTAGTTCGAGTTTTATACGATACAGGCTAATTGCTGAATATATCAGATTGTTCAAAAGAACATTATGTATTTACCTGTAATAAGAATCTTGCTAGCACCCATAGCTCTGGCAGCCAACATGGTGACAAGTCCAATGGGGCCCGCGCCCAGCACCAGCACGGCTTGCCCGGCGGTCACGCCGCCGCGCCTGCACGCGTGGATGCCCACTGATAGAGGCTCGAGGAGCGCACCCTCTTCCATTGAGACGTGGTCTGGTAGTCTGGAAGTGGTTGATGTTATTTAAAATTACAGTTCAAAGTTAGTTAAAATAATATTAATAATATAAGCTGTATGTATACTGTATAGATGATGTTTTTTTACAAATTTATTTAAAACATACCTACTTATTCTTATATGTCACTATGTGAAAAAATATTGTACATTGAAAATGTTGTTTGGGACGACTATACCTACAATACGTAGATTTGAAGGTTAACATTTTATTTAAGTATTGAAATTAGATTGCCTAATTTGAATATTATGCAGCGCCGTAATTCGTTTAGTTTCAATACTAATGAAAGTAGTAGCAAATGTTAACTACATATTCTAGAAGGTAATTATTACATTAATAAAAAATTGGCCTGCGTGGTCTCAGGGGCACAAATGCGATTGTAAACACGACAGGTTATGGGTTCGTTTCCCACTCGAGGATATTAAATATTGTATACTAGCTACCCGCTCGCGGCTTCGCCCGCTTAAACCACAAAATTATTTAATTAACACACTGAATTATGTTCGTGTTTTGATATACCTATAATGTATGTTTGCAACGCAATGAAGATTTTTAATGAGAAATTTATTAAAACTTTAGGTCGCATTTTCGTACCTCCCATAAGAATCTTCAATTGAATTTTTGAAATAAAAACACAACTTATCGATACTTACAATAAAATCCTAACTCATCGGTGCCTGTACATGAAAGATGTTACATTTAACGATGTAATAGCATTAGTTGGTCTGTTTGTCTGTGCGTTTGTTCACGATAATCTCAGAAACGGCTTAACCGATTTAAATCCTTTTTTTGTTTGTATTTTGATAATCTGCCCTTAAATATTTAGTATTCGTTTTATTTTAATCAGCTTCACGCTGTATCCCGCACACAGCAGGTTAGGCAGAGGGAACCTAGTGTTAAGACACTCCATTCCCCACTTTCTGCCGAATTCTGGAGGCATTGCGTGTTGAGTGGCA
>JAAIXJ010001779.1:126309-189679 GCA_013403705.1 Heliconius hermathena | reverse complement strand
TGAAATATTTACTTAAATTTATATTTCCATTTCTTCGCTCTGGTGTCGAGGTTAAGCGCGGCGTTGAGTTCTGCCACTCAACACGCAATGCCTCCAGAATTCGGCAGAAAGTGGGGAACGGAGTATCTTAACACTAGGTTCCCTCTGCCTACCCTGCTGTGTGCGGGATACAGCGTGAAGCTGATTTGATTGATTTTACAATGTGTTTATTTTTACAATCTTTCATAATAAGTTCTTTGATTTTCACGAGTATCTTTCAGTTTAGCTTTATTTAGATATGAACAAGAATTGGAGACAATTAGCGAAACAATACGTCCATTAATGTCAAGGATAAAAATATCACGATATTTAAACTGAATTGTCCTTTATAATTTCAAAGTAAAATAAAATTAAAGATAATCTGATTTAAAAATACGTAGGTACTTTACACATTAAGTAAAAGAAAATATATAATTTTAGATTTACGCTTTTTCTGTTTTCCTTAGCAGGTTAGGCAGAGGGGTTACCGTTACTTTACTTAACGCCATCATTTATCTCCCAGAGCAGCAAAATGACTATAATTAATTTGCCGGACTAGGAATTAAACCCACAACCATACCGTTTATAATTAATCGATATCCCACTGCGTCACGATACCTCGGGGGTAATAGAAGAAATATGAAGTCAACATTTAATATCGGAAGCAAGATAACACTGAAATTTTTAATGTTAATTTCACGTAATTTTCATCTCAAAGAATACCTACACTATTATTTTATATCAACTACACATATACACAAAGGCATATCTACATCATCTATATAACGTTATATATAACGCTACATAACGGTATATAACGTTTTCTTATACTTTATCTTAATTACATATAATTATTACTTGTATAAAATTTGTCGTTGTAGCTTCACGCTGTATTGCGTATATAGGAGGCTAGGTAAAGGGAGCAAAGACACAATAATAAATAATAATTTATTTTTCCAAGTGACAATCGAACCCATAACTGTCGTCTTTCCAGGCACGCTTGTGTCCCTGCGCAACGTCGGCCTCAAAACGTTGTAGGTTTCATTTTTATTTTTTATTTTTTTATGGAAAAGACACGGCAAACGAGCGGTCGGGTCACCTGATGGTAAATGATTACCGCCGCCCACGACCCCGTGCAACACCAGAGGAGCTACAGGTGCGTTGCCGGCCTTTAAGGTAGGTTGGGCGCCGGAGCCCGGCATTACCTGATGCGAAACGCAATGGCATAAAGCCACTACTTCACGCCGGTTTTAAATGCCGGGGGTGGTAATGATCCGGTCGAGTCTGCCCATGCGTGTTGCCATTGCTGGCGACGTGACTCTGTCACAAGTACTTTAGTCGCCTCTTACGACACCATCAGTACCAGGATGATCCTATTCTAGGCCGGGATCACACGGCAGAATCATATAAATTAAACTTAAATATTTTCATAAGTTATCAGTAAGTATTCAGTTAAACTTTAATAAACATCTTTACGAGGCAAATGTAAACTAAGATGTGTGTACTTGACATACATAGTCATTACCACATTAGTAGCTAATATTATTTTCTACATCATCATCATCACCTGTCCTCGTCCACTTGATATGGAGCAAGGGCACCCCAATCGGTTCAATCTTTGTCTCTTTACCGAATATTATTAGTCTTTAGCTACGATTTTTTTACATATTATAATCCTCTATTATTTTTAAAGTTATTCCACATTCAGGAAAGGAAAATACTTTTTAGGAAAACGACAAAGAGCAACGATAAGGTCTGGGTCCGCGCCTCTTGGAAACCATCCACGGGTTGAAATCCCGCTACGTTAAATTTTTTATACGTTTTCTAAAAAAAGTATTATACAAAATCAAATAATAAACAAACCCATCTGAAGTGTACGGGTTGCTACCCGTAAATATTAGTAAAAAGATAAAAATCATATTTTCATTATCGACGATTGTTGATTAGATTATTTTTGTAAAACTTTCCGAATTAAATGCTTAACAGTTGGTTGTGATAATGTAAATAATGTCGGTGTTGCATAGTAAAGATAACGTTTAATTACTTATTATCGCTTTTAATAGCTTACGATGTACCCATGATATGTGGTTTCTGTTTAATTTAGTCATTTTCAGATATATTATAATATTTATATGCTGATAAATTGTGTTTTGTAGTAGTATTTAAAACAAATCAGCTTCACAGTGTATCCCGCACACGGCAGGGTAGGTAGAGATAGCTTAGTGTTAAGATACTCCGCTCCTCACGTTCCGCCGAATTCGCGACACCAGAGCGAAGAAATTAAAATATAAATTTAAAATAAATATTCCATTTCCTCGAGTGGGTATCGAACTCGCAACCAGTCGCGTTTACGGTCACACTTTGTGCCCCTGCGCCACGACTGGCCTCACTAATAATGTGATAATGTAAATAAAGTCGGTGTTGCATAATAACGATAACGTCTTATTACTTATTATCGCTTTTAATAGGTTACCATGTACTCACGATATGTGGATAAGTTTTCTTTTAATAATAAATAAAAATAAATCAAATAAATCATCTTCACGCTGTATCCCGCACACAGCATGGTAGGCAGAGGGAACCTAGTATTAAGACACTCCGTTCCCCACTTTCTGCCGAATTCTGGAGGCATTGCGTTTTGAGTGGCAGAACTCAACGCCGCGCTTTACCTCGACACCAAAGCGAAGAAATGGAAATATAAATTTAAGTAAATATTTCATCTCCCCGAGTGGGGATCGAACCCACAACCTGTCGGTTTTACAGTCACACTTTGTGCCGCTGCGCCACGACTGGCCTCTTAATAATATTACCTATATTTATTAAAAAAGGGCTTTCATCCTCATTCGCTTGAAAACGTTATAGTTTTTCTCATAATTTAATTTAAAAAGATTTTTATAATTTACATAAATTATTCTAGCAGTAGCAAAATTGCGATTATATAAATTATATTGATAACTGTAACTAATGACTACGGCAATTGGATTATTAAATAAAATCATATTAAAAATAATTATTAAATTTATACTTATTTAATAGTTAGATGTGTATGTTAATGTGTCTGACATTATCACCAGACACACCTCCGGCCTCGACCGGTTTGAATGTCACATTTTCACTACGCATTACGAGTTACGACGGTAGATACTAGATACGTATGTTTTTTATACAAATCGTGTTAGTAACAATCATACATAAACATAAATAATACATTATTGTAAAAAATATATTTAAAATACAAAGACATTTTTAAGGGGAAAACTCATAAAAAATATTATGGTACTTTTAATTTGAACATCAATAATACATACATATGTATAACATATATATTTTTTTCTTTTTACGTGTAAATAATATATGTAAAGTGTAAACATATTAAATTTTAGCGAAATTTGGTTTTCAATTTTTCAAATTAATGATAATTCGTCAACATCTTTTAAGTAATGGATAGCTTAATAAAAAAATCGGTCCATTCTCTCTGGCTACCCAAAGGGATGAAACATTACGCTGTATTCCGCACACAGCAGGGTAGGCAGAGGGAACTTAGTGTTAAGACACTCCGTCGCTCATTTTCATGTTGAAGTGTGAAGCTATAAAAAATATTTTAGATTTCTAAAATGATTTTGTATACCTTAGCAACTACCCCGGATGCTTCGTGTCCCATGACCATCGGTTCCTTGAGGACAAAGTGTCCACAGGATCCGCTCTGCCAGTAGTGGACATCTGACCCGCAGATGCCGACGCAGTCCATACGCAGAAGAACCTCTACAAATTTAGTTTATTTTAATATCGTAGAATCAAAATAATTTGTTCATGTTCATAATATTTCCTGTTTTGAAACACACTGTTCTCAATTTTCCGCCTGACATCGGGATAGATATTGCATATTGAATGCCGGAACTCAAAGTCGCGCGAAAAAAATCTTAACAATTGAAAACTTATTAGAAAGAAGGAATGACAATAATTTCAATGTTATTATTCCCAAAGTGGATTCGAACCCATAATCAACGCGTTTACGTTTGTATAACAACCACGACGACACTCTCATGGATTAAATTATATCAAAAACAAATTAAATTATATTTTTTAAATTTTACTAAGCAATGAGAAAATAAAAACAAAGGATATAAAAGAAGTAAAATATCTCTATTGTTAATAATCAGTATTATTTTTAAATAAAGAAGAAAAATAAGATAAAAAATACTTTTTTTACCATCACGTTGTGTCCCGCACACAGTAGGTTAGACTAGTGTTAAGACACTCCGTTCCCCATCTTCCACCAAATTCTGGAGACATTGCGTGTTGAGAGGCGCAACTCAACGCCGCACTTTACATCGACACAGAGCGAAGAAATGAAAATACTATATATTTCATTTCCCCGAATGAAAATCGAACCCATAAACATTTTTTTTTATAATACAGTCACATGCTTGTGACCCTACACCACGTCTGGCCTCACTGTACTTATAAATATTAAATATGAATAAAATATGCTGTATTCTTACCATCGTCAGCTATTTCTGGTATAGGTGTTTGTTCCTGCAATACAACATTAATATAATCAACATAACACTTACTCGTAGATATGCCAAGAAGATCAAGATAAGTACTTAAATTTATGTATCATACAGACTCTAATCCACCTTCTCTAAACCATTCCAATTAAGAAAACTAAGGTCCGTATTTATAAACCGCTCTCAAGACCGATGTCGAACTTGAGAGAAATAAATACGGGTCCAAGTTACCTATAATAAGAAGATACTTACTTAATTAAGTGAATTTAATTCAAGTACCTATATTTATAGAACCATATTTATTTCTAACAAGAAATACATTCAATCAATATTACAAAACACAAAGATAATTTTCTTAGAAAACTAAACAACATTGGCCGATAAAGAATAGTATATTCAGTTTACCTACTGTTTCTACGATTATATGTTCAGGTGTAATAGGTACACAAAAGAACTGACACTTGACATACATATACATACAAATTATATATATTTTAAAATTGAAACACGTTCTCTAGTATAGAGCACCCATATATCTATATATATAGCTCTATTTCAGTAGAAGATAATAAAAACATATCTATTAGATATTATTATTTTGTAACATAAAAATATCGTGTACGAGGAAACACAATACATACTTAATGATTATACGTCATTCGTAAATCGTAATATTACTTTTAAGAGTTAAAGATTTAATTTTGATAAAAGAATTTTATTTATTTTTTTTATAACAGAGAGCGAAACAACCAAGCTAAGAAAATATATTTCTGTACAAAATATTATATTATAAATATTTTTGCAATAAATAGATCTTTTAGGTACGGTTACGATATTAAAAAATTACAGATTGTATCATAAATTAGGCTGATATACATACGTATATTTTGGTGCGACAAACTTATATATATATTGTAGGTTGCACAGGTAATTAATTGGTTGCAAAGTGCGATAAGCTTACTAGAAATCATATAATCTTATATGATTTATTATATTTATTCTCAAATAGGCAGCCTGGCTTTCAACTCGCCTCACACTTTTTTGTATTCATTCGAATTTTTGAAAAGCAACTTTGCTCTTCTTATAAAAAAAAATTCGCGTGTGATATTTGAATCCAGAGTCGTCGTGTTTTGCCTCAATAACAAAAATAAATAATTGTTAGTAGCCGCCACCAAAAATTATCATTTGTTATCTTTTTGTTATCAGCTTCACGCTGTATCCCGCACACAGCAGGGTAGGCAGAGGGAACCTAGTGTTAAGACACTCCGTTCCCCACTTTCTGCCGAATTCTGGAGGCATTGCGTGTTGAGTGGCAGAACTCAACGCCGCGCTTAACCTCGACACCAGAGCGAAGAAATGGAAATATAAATTTAAGTAAATATTTCATCTCCTCGAGTGGGGATCGAACCCACAACCAGTCGGTTTTACAGTCACACCTCGTGCCGCTGCGCCACGACTGGCCTCATCTTTAGGTGGGTTAGGATTATTATTTGAAATAACAAACTCGTTCTTATATCAAAGCACGCAATCTTTCTTATATCAATCATACGATCTCATGTGTATATTGTATAAAAAAGACAACAGGAAAATAAGTTAATAAATTTCTACAAGGTATTCAATTTTTTTTTGTTTCTAAATCAGCACTAGCTGGCGTATTTAAACTGAACCTAAGCTACAGTCAAATATTATAAAATAAATGATTTTTGAAAATTAAAAAAAATAATTAATTACTTAATTACGTATTTATAACTATTTAAAGTTATTTTTCTTTAGTGCGTATAATGGCAACCCTAAATAAAGTACAGAGAATAAATATGTTGTATATAATTCTCGTTTACGTCTGTGGTGCACATTACGAAACTGTACGCTTACAAAAAATTGTCTTAATTCTAAAGCTCATGGAGCTTTTTTGAGAAATAAGCTAATATGTAAATAACTACAAATATTATTTGTATTTATAATTTTACTTTCATTAGAACTTACCAATCGTAAATCCTTAGTTTTATACAAAACAGCCGTGAGGTTATCCAACGCCATTGCTAACGCGTGCGCTCTGAGCGACTGTCGCACAACTACTAATATAGTTAACTAATGATAAATGATAATTTATATTCGCAATTCGCGACTATTTCTCATCACACAAAGATAATCAGCAGTATGACAGTATAAGAATTACAACTTTATTTAGAAAGTCAAGCCAAATTTAAGTTCAAGGCTTCAAGCAAAGGCAGTTCCTTATCATTGCATTGATAAGGAACATAACACTTTAGGCTATATATAGAACCAGAGAAGCAGGAGAAGGAAGCTCTATTATGATATTATAAGACTTCATCACTTCAATCAATTCCACGAGCTAGTTAGACATTATAATAATATATTAGCCCATTTAACTGAACACAAATACACATCTAAGAGTTTAGTATATTATTCGAATATACAAATTTGATTGAGTAATCAAGTTAATTAATACAGGGTTAATATTGTAGTAACTTTAAATCTGCTATATTCGTCTTGTAATCATGCTGAGTTGAATAGGTAGAGAAAGTCTATAACCTGGGTACATAGTGTTAAGACACTCTTTTTCCATTAAGACAGTTCTGTTACCCATTTTCCGTCGAATTCTTAACTCTTGTGTGTTGTGTGGCAGAACACAATGCTACGCTTAACTTCGTTACCAGAGCAAGGAAATGAATTTGTTAAATGTTTCATTTCCCCGAGTGAGAATCGAACCCACAATAGTCATGCTTACAGTAGCACGGTTGTGCCCCTGCACCACGATAGTATCAAAACTTGTTATATTCTTTATAAATATTTTTTCTATTTAAAATAGGTAATAAAAAATTGCGTACTTGTGGTCACGAGATGAAACTGAAAGTAAGCACGGAGGTAATGTCCATCTGCAGGGCAGCTGCCCCACACAATAGGGGTAGTTTTTGTACATATTATTGATAGATTGAAATTAGGGTGAATTATCGATTTACGATCTTGTTTTTACAAATCTGTCAATAGTTTTGAAAAAGCTATTATGTATTTTTTTATTAAATATGTTCTTTTCTTATAAATATATTTTTAACAACAAAAATTTATACTGTAAAGTATAAGTCTGTAGTATCGCTGTGGGACAGCGTTGAGTGTAGACGTGACGGTTGTGGGTTCGATCCGCACACAAATGATATTATAAATATTATATTAAATTTATTTTTACAGTTACGCTATTTAATCTACGCTTTAGTAAACGAAGTACGCCACATTGTAGAATTCTGCCACATAATACGCAATGTCTCGAAAATTCAGATGAAAGTGAGGACTGGAGAGTAGACTCACACTAGGTAGTAGGATCCCTACGCCATTTCCCCTTATTACCTTTTCACTTATTTATTGATTGTTATAAATATAAAACTATATCATAGAATATTCCATGTGGGTCCTAAGTCCCTGGCCATAAGTCCAATGAGAGGTTATATATGAAATTATTACACGTGTAAGCCTTTAGCTTGTTGCTACGTATTTTTCTACCTATTTCCTAGATCTAGGTTCTGATCACATCACAACCCAAGTCCTACATGCCTCTTCTAACCTCCTCTAAGCTATATTTTTACTTACGTCAACGACCCTGCCCATGACTCTGTTAAAAATACCATATACGGCTTTATCGCTTATCAAGTTATCACACTATCAGAAAGGGTATTTGTATTATATAAAATCTTTTATTATATGTGTTAAATATTATCGACGTCAAAAAACAATTTAGATACAGCATTTAAATAATATATCGAAGTTATTTTGATGTGAAAGTTTATAAGTATAATTTTTTTTAGGATTTTTTTTTATAAGTATAAACAAAATGACTGCTGACTTCGAGTAGTACAGTATCGATGGCGTATAATAGCGTCGGTACCGATACTGTATACAGTCAAATATTACTATTATCGGCATCAAAACATATAATTTGTAGATTTAAGAAGTAATAATAGTAGACTAGTGGGCGCGCACAGCTTCGCCCGCTTATTTGCACTCTTAGGGGTGAATTCTAAAAAAAACCACGAAACACGTGTTCAATAAAATATTTTTAACAGTCTTAATTTTTTTTTATAAAATCGGTGGCGATTTAAAGATTTTTCCATATAAACTTTCAACCCCTTACTTGAACCCTTAGGGGGTGAATTCTAAAAAAAACCACGAAACACGTGTTCAATAAAATATTTTTAAGTCTTAATTTTTTTTTATAAAATCGGTGGCAAAATTTCAGTTTCTACGCGCAGCGGTTACGGCTGTGCGTGCGTCTTACCTCAGTCAGTCAGGTACATATCCTTTTATATATATAGATATACCTCAAGCAAACAAACCACATAGTTATAAATATAAGGTATATATTACAATCATTATTTATTCATTTGTATAATATAATAAAACATGCTGTTATTTAATTAACAAGTTGTCGACTTATCGGCTTACTCTTCGAATCTAATCTTTACGACTGACTTAGTTGTAGGTAAAACAAAATTTTGTAACGATATAGTAATAACTTTATCACACTTTTGAATTTATATATACTCTTTATTGTACTTCAAAAGTAATAGCAAACATTGTTCAGAATATTTTTTAAACATTTTTAAAGTGTTATTCCACACTTAGGAAAGAAAAATACTTATTTAGAAAACTTATAAAAATTTGAACGTAGCGGGACTCGAACCCGCGCCTCCTGGAAACCGACCAGGCGCTCTGACCACTGAGGCGCTCAAATTTTTATACGTTTTCTAAATAAGTATTGTTCAGAATATTGTTGGCAAAGACGAACTTATTCTTAACAGAGATTTCTTCCAGTCAATCAAGATAATTTAGATGTGTAATTAATATAATAACTCATAAATATAGATAAAATATATATGAACTAGACAGGTATATAAAAACATAAGTGCATATAAATACACATAATAAATATAAACATATAGAGACATTATACAACATACATTTTTAGAAAATACGTTGACATATACGAGCCGGGCGGCCTGCGCTCCTTTTACAAAAATATTTCAAACCCATACCTAAAAAAATTTTCAAGATACCTCAACAGTTTAGACGTAGGATTTCTTTTTCATTTCACATAGATACCAATAACGTAAACATTACTACAAAAATAGTACTAAGTGTTGCCGATCTGCTTTTGAACTTTTCATTCCCAAAAAACATGCTAGGACGAGAAAGGAATATCTCTCGTTCTATTTTACGCAATTGAACATCGCCGCCTTTACCTACGACTCGATTTCGTGAATGAGGCGTGTGCGGCGTTATCGCTTTGATAGGTGTGTGTTGTGTGTGCGTCATTCTTGACCTTTTGTCAAGTTTTGTTTGTTTTTTACTTGTTTTCGGAGTTGTCTAGACACATTCCCCCTAGGCCCCTTCCTCAGCACATGAGGCAGCGTCGGTAGTTTCCCGCATAACTGAAGGGGAGATAGATATGGCACTCAGGAGACTGAAGGTCAAATGATGGCTCTAGAACCATATAGTATTCCATGAACTTTGGAAACTTTTTGATCAGTGCGTTTTAACTGGATAGTTTCCGAAGATTTGGCAGGAAGGAGGTATGTGCTTGCTGCGCAAGGAGGGTTGTTCTCTGGACTCTCTTTTTGCATATAGACCAATAGTGCTGTTGAATCAGATGAGTAAGCTTTTTGAGATGATCATTGCTTCCCGTCTTATTCAACTCCTAGAGGAGATACGGCCGGGTCTTTCAGAGGCTTAGGTCGGGCTTATGGCCAATTTTTCAACCATTGACGCCCTGAGCATGACATGACATGACAGACAGAGATGTTCTTCTTGCCGTCTCGTTGGATGAAGTCAACGCCTTTAACGATTTGCCGTTTGAGACGTTAAGAGAGACTCCGGTACCATAGGGTGCCTCTCTATCACGACTTTTAGATGACTACCTTCAAGATAGAGGAGTCTTGTGGATTGGGGAAAATAGTCATATTTATCGTTAAAGCATTGTCACTAACCGGAAACTTCCTGTTAGTTTTTGTCGAATTTTTTTTTGTCTTTAAATCAACAATGGCGATATCACAATTACGATTACAGTAATGCCAGGAAGGTAGAAAAAATACAAATTTTACTTGTGTAAGTTATCAAATTATAGTTATCAAATTGATTTTACTTGTGTAGGTTATCAAATTCACCGTAACTAAGCAGGATTTTCCGGTACTATAGTTTTCGTAGGACAACATTGATATAATATTACTGCTGTTGAGGCCAGTCGTGGTGCAGCGGCACGAAGTGCGACTGTAAAACCGACTGGTTGTGGATTCGATCCCCGACGGAGGAGGAGGAGATGACAGATTTTCTTAAATTTATATTTCCATTTCTTCGCTCTGGTGTCGAGGTTAAGCGCGGCGTTAAGTTCTGCCACTCAACACGCAATGCCTCCAGAAATCGGCAGAAAGTGGGGAACGGAATGTCTTAACACTAGGTTCACACTGCCTACCCTGCTGTGTGCGAGTAACAGCGTGAAGCTGATTTGATTTGATTTTGATTTTTAAAATTACTGTAAATTTACCACAAAAAAAAACATATCGGAGAATATATTTAAATACTAAAACATATTCAAAATTTAATACATTACAAGTGAGACGTATTTCAAACCGTGGAACAGTCGCAATCTTTACCTTGAAATATAAAAATCAATACCAAAACATTTATTAAAACCATATAAAACCTCATTTCCACAAGATCCATATAAAAAAATTAAATAAAAGTGTTTAAAGTTGTAGGACAGTTTAATTTTACGCCTACGGTCATTTTTTGCGAAATACACTCATTTACTTTTAACCAGGTACCTACATAAATATTCAAAACCTATATTTAGCACTCTATTTAAGACTATAATTAGCTATTTTTGCAGCGCAAGCAAGTCATTATTATATAATAGTTATCCCGTTATAGCGCTCCTGAGGAATGTAGCTTTCATATAAAACAAAAAAAAGATCCAGTAGATGGACCATTTAGGACCAGTAGATCTAAGGGTTTAAACATTTTCTCTTTCTCCACTCAAGTGGAAACCGTAATATCTTAACACTATGTTCTCTCTACCTACCCTGCTATAAGTGGAACAAAGAATATAGCTTCACGACGTATCCCGGACGTAGCAGTGTAGGCAGAGAAAACTTGGGAACCTAGTCTTAAAACACTGCTTTCCCACTAAGACATTTCCGTTCCTCAATTTCCGCTGAATTCTCAATGCTCTCGCTCTTTGCCCATTGCAAAGCGCATGTCACTCAACACGCAATGGTTGAGTGACATGCGCTTTGCAATGGGCAAAGAGCGAGGAAATGAAAATATCCAAATACCTCGAGTGGGAATCGAACCCACAACCGTCGCGTTTACAGTCGCACACTTATGCGTATGTACCTCAAGAAAAAATAATAATTATCTACATTGTATTAATAAGTTAGTACACAGATGTACGTCATCTTCATTTTAAATAAGTAAACAATATTATAAAATAGTTTTCATTTAACAATAATATAAGATAGTGTGATAATCCTCACTGACCTTTCTAGATAAATCCGAATACTTACCTATCTAAGTATTATTGGAATATTTTTATTAAAAGTAGGTATATACGCTGACATGATACGACTGACGACGTTGAGTGTAAACTAAATATTTTTGTTTTAGTTTTAGTCCTTCGTTTATAATGTCATATGACTGTTCTTTAAGTTTTAATGTTTCAATGACTTATTATTTTTCGGCTTCACGCTGAATCCCTCACGGTAGCCACAGGGATCCTAGTGTAAATACATTCCGTTCCTGTAAAGACACTTCCGAATCCGACTTTCCGCCGAATTCATTGCAAGACCGTAGAAATGAAAATATTAAATATTTAATTTCCTTGAGTGAAAATCGAACCCACATCCTTCGCGTTTACAGTCGCACGCTTGTACCCCCTTTCGCCATGACTGGCCGGCCTCGTTACATCGCACGGCTTATTAATAATTATAAGACTAAGACTCACCTTAGAGTATAAACCTGCTAAATCAATTTTTTGTCGGTATGTACTCGTAAATTTTTATACTGTCCGAAAATGTAAAAAAATCGATAAGTTTATTTTATATAGTGGCATACAGGATGGAAGCGTCAGCACTCCTTTTACGGGAACAGCATATAGGGTAAAATATTTTAAGCCCATACCTAAAGAAATTAATCAAAATACGTCAACAGTTTAGACGTTGGATTTTTTTTCATTTCACGATGTTTATTACACATTACGCATAGATATCAATAACGTAAACACATATTTTAACATTTTTAAAGTGTTAATCCACACTTAGGAAAAAAAAAATATTAAGAACACGTATAAAAATTTGGCGCTCTGTAGCGGTCAGAGCCATATGTTCTCATCAAGCTACGTCGAAATTCTAATACGCTTGGGAGGAATAGGGAGATTTTTACATTTGCCGCTACCCAAAGATAATTACTAAGAATTATCGTCTGGCAAGAAAGAATTTATTAAATATTTTTTAACATTTTTAAAGTGTTAATCCATATTTAGGAAAGAAAATTCCATTTTAAATATATATTATATATATTTATATTTTTGTACGTTTTCTAGTATAGTAGTTAAATGGGCGATGAGATACTGACAAAGGTATGAAAACTTCACGCGTATCGCACTTCTGATGTTAGAACTCGGAAGCGGTTAAAAGTAAAAACAAATTTTATCCATAATTATAAGTATACAGTTTATTCCATACATCACTCCGCCCACCCCCATAGCCCGTGGCTCTCTCTAATTGTTTCCCTATTATCTCTTCTTTGTCGAGTCACAGCACTAGCTTCACCTTTAGCAACTGCCTTCTTTCTTTCCATTTTCTTTTGTCGAATGTCTAGATTCTTCTTTACTTGTTGTTTGACCACTTCCGGAGCGATTGTGCTTGCTGATGTATAAGATCTCATTGATCTAACATCAGATAGTGCTTTTTCTATCATTGCTAGTCTGTATTTTTGGGAATTTTTGTCTTCTATGCTATCTTGTTCTTGGTCCTGTTTTTCTTCTTCTTCTTCTTTAATGAGGACAAGTGTTGGTATTTCTTCTGTTTCTGATACTGTTAGGTCTTTTGTTTTAGTTATTAAGTTCTGTATTTTTGTTTCGTCATGCTGTATTGAAGCTTCAACCTGTGGGCATTTTTTAAAATTAAATATTATTGGTCACACAGCAAATATAAAACTTACAAATATGTACAAAGATGTTGTTTACTCTGGAAATCGGAACTAATGGAACAAATGATGCAGTGCTCATTGCATCATCGGAATACGAGTTGCAGGCATTAGTCGCCACTTTGAAAGAAGAGTGTGAAAGTAATGGCCTAAGCCTCAGTGTGAACTTATTCATATTTGTCTTCTGTCAGGTATTTGAAAGAAATGAAGAAAGAACGGAATGCAAGATCAGTGTAAGTGGTAAGATATTAGAACAAGTGAATGAAGTGGTATATTTAATAATAATAGAGATGGATGCGGAAAGGCGTATTGCTGCCGGTAACAGGGTTAACGGTGCCTTAGCTGCATTGATGAGACGGCGAAACGTCAGCACAGTTGCAGATTTGGCCGTACACAAAACGGCAGCGAAACGTGGAGTACAGGAGAAGAATGAAAGAAAGATGAATGCTGTGGAGATGCGATCTCTTCGTAGGATTGAATCCACAATGAAGTGATACACAGAATGGTATGTACCAGCGAGGATGCCATGGTGAGAATGAAGAAGAACATGCTTTGCTCAGCATCAGCAGCAGAAAAGATGGCAAAAAAGAGTTATAATGGAAAAGTGAGCGGAACGAGAGGTAGGGGGAGACCTCGGTTGACCTTCGAAAACACAGTATCACAGATACTGGAGGAAGGTCACGTAAAAAGCATGAGGGTCCCCTGGAAAGGGCATGTATGAAGAGTTTGATGACAGTGGACGAGACGAAAGTGGTACATAGAGACCGTAGCGTTTAGCGCTCCGTTTTCTCTGACTATTCTGGTAGAGATACAGAGTGAAGCTAAGTTAAGTTTGGAACAAATTGACAATATCATTTGTCTTTTTTTTCCATTTATGCATACACTATGAATGTAATGTCATACACAACTACACACATATACAGTCGTGGCGCAGAGGCACAAAGTGTGACTGTAAAATCGATTGGTTGTGGGTTCGATCCCCCCTCGAGGAAGTGAAATATTTATTTACATTTATATTTTCATTTCTTCGCTCTGGTGTCGAGGCAAAGCGCGGCGCTGAGTTCCGCCACTTAACACGCAATGCCTCCAGAACTCGGCGGAAAGTGGGGAACGGAAAGTGTGTCTTAACACTAGGTTCCCTCTGCCTACTTCCCTGCTGTGTGCGGGATACAGAGTGAAGCTGATAAATAAAAATATATTTTTTATAATTATGTGATGTACACTAACATTAAAAAATAAGTATTAAACTATTATTTAAAAAATTACCTGTTGTCTTAGTGAAGCAATTTCATCTTCAGAACATTTATTATTTTTATTTTCTTCCTGTTTCTCTTCATTCTCATCATCACAACCCTCGTCTTCGCTTATTTCAAGACCAATGCCCATTTCCTATAAATAAATATTTTATTTTTAATGCAACTGACATAAAGAACAAATTTTATTTTATCTATACAAATATTTATAAAACTAGGGGCTCGCCAGCGGCTTCGCCCGCTTAAACTACATGATTAATGATTAAATAAGCAGAATTGGTTGACAACTAAAATGACTTCAAATATGATTTTTTATTACTTTAATCTGTAATATTCTAATATGATTTTTTTACGACATTATTGTAATTTCTAAAAGAATTTTTGATTGTTTCGAACTAAAAAATACGACCAATATTGATATTTGATACGTATATATTTTGTATACGTATATACGTATATATTACGTTCTTTTTTCTTATGTTATGTTTTTTCAAACTCTGTTTAATGTTAGTATATGTCAGTTAATAATTTAATTTACTGCTTCAGAAACAGCCTTAAATGTTAAATTATTGATTTGGGTAATGATTCATAATATTCTTCATAAAATAGCTGTAATAATTGCAAATAACAATAAATGTACAATTGGTAAATATGTAGTTATTACAGTGTACACGTAGAAAGGATGTTTTAAGGCATTTTTATATAGATTTACTTNTTTAGCCAGGAATCTTACCAGCGTGATTGCTATATAATATTCGCAGGCAAACTAATGCCTTGAGTTCATTCAAATGACGATAACTTTTTTTTTAATGAACCGATTTTGATGAACCAAACTTTAGTAGTTAAGTTGAGTTGAGAGAGAAAAATGTGGACATACATATCGACAGACAGATAGACAGACAGACAGACAAGAAATTAAAAAAAAATATTTTTGCTTTCTATTATTCTTTTTAAGTGTCCTCCTATCCATTTCAGTCAAATTTACTAAATGTACAGACAAAATATTTTTACTGTCTTATTATATATAGAGATAGAGATAAGGCGTAAGAGTATGTTCGATTAAAAGCGCTAATCTCAAGAACTGCAGTTTCTAATAAAAAAAAATTGTGTGTACGTAAATAATTTCGTTGTAACTTTCTTCGTTGATATTCACTGAGTCTGTTAGATATTTCTGTTTACCACGAGATGTTGCGGCAGTGATATATTATATATATTTACTATTCTATTCATATAATAAAATTGTAACTGATTGCTGTCCACGAAAGGAAGATATGTAAGAAAATTTATTAATAAGGCATTATTTTCTGCAAACTTATTATTATATAAAGTAAAGGTATCTAAATTGACACTTCATTCATAATCCACAAAAAAGTAAACAAGCAACATACACAAAAATAGCAAGTAGAATTACATTCCCAATACAATATTTTTTCTTTTTTTTTGTAACACATTTCCGCATATAGCAGGGCAACCAAAGGAAATAGTGTTAAGACACTCTGCAATGTCTAAGCTTACTTTGTAAATGAAATGTCAATGTAACTGGCAAAAATTATATTACAATTAAAATGTGTACCTGTAAAAGTTCATCTTCAAGTCCATTAGTCCTTTTATATCCGGAGCAGGCCACTTCTTCGTCGAGATGATCATCACGCTCGAGGTCAGTGAACTTTGGATATAAACTGCTTTCGTAGCCGAAACGCTTCTTAAAAAACTCACGCACACATTTCACATCCCGGTCGAAGTAACTGTGGAATGAGGAATTAATTTTGTATCAAATATAAATATAATATAATAATAGTTTAAAATTCTTTAGTACAACACATAATAGAAAGCGAAAAACTAATGCTAAGAGACTATGTTCTCCACTTTTCACTCAATTTTGAGATATTGCATGTTGAATAACAAAGCAGAAACTGAGTAAGTTAAAATTAAATAATTTAAATATAATCAATCCTCTGTGTTAGTAGCAAACATACATTCATCAAATTTACAATAAATTTTCTCATTCATGATCTAAATTATTAAAAAGACCATCCTTATATATAAAAAAATTACATACAAAGTATGACTATGGTATGAGTACACAACAGATGTCTCATGCTTTTTTAAGAAAACAAAAAATAGGACTATCTATAAATCTGTTGTGTCTACAACAGATTTTTCATGCTTTATTAAGAAAACAAAGTTGGGTAAAAATCTGGCACTCAACATGTCTCAAAGATTGGGCGAAATAAGAAAGAGTATCTTAATATTAGGTTCCTTTTGCCTACCCTGCAATGTGAGCAACACAGCATAAAGATAAAATCAAATACTCACAGCTCAGCATTAGGATGTTTGGTGGACACCATTTGTGGAAAATCAATAATAATAGGGTGTCCATGTTCATCTATCATAATGTTGAATTCATTAAAATCACCATGAATGACCCCACAGTTGCCGAGACGAACAATTAAACTCATAAGCTCATCATAGAGACCTTCTACATCTTCCACTGCAGATACATGGGTCCTGAAATGTATATTAAAACAATTAATGTCTTAGACAATTTGCATTTTACCTTTAGCTCTACATGGTGTATGGGTTAGATAATTTTTATGAATGACTATATTATCAACTAAATTGTTAGTATTATAGAACAATATTCAACATTTTACATTTATTTTTGGTCATGCTGAATCTCGCAGAGGGAATCTGGGAACATAGTGTTCGGACACTTCTGTTCCCCACCTTTAGCGGATTTGTCATGCCATGCTTATAAAAAATATTGGTCTCTCCTAAGTGGGAACTGAACATACAACCATAGTGTATAAAATTGCACTTGTGCCCCTGAGCCAGAGACATCTCACATTTTCAATAATTGTAGTCTAAATATATTTAGCTTATATATCTGTGCTTAGCTATATCAAATAACAACAAATATTTAGACATTCAACAATATTCAAATTTCATGAGGTATATAATTATGTTAAGTAGTATATAAAAGATAATAAGAAAAAAATTACATTGGTCCTCCACTAACAAGTTCCATAACAACACAATGTCTATTGAAATCAATTGGTTTAGGAACTGGAAATTCCCTGTCATGTAAAGCTTTCATATAGGCAAACTCCTTGGTTGCAGAGATTCTAGACAAGTAAAGCCATGAGGCACGGTTCCTGTGCGCATGGTAGTCTCTTTTATCTTTGATGTTTCGAAAGCATGTGCGGCCCAATCTGAAAATGTAAGATTTTTAATAATATTTAATAAAATTACTTATTTATAAGACCAAAAGCCAATTTCATTACCAAGTTTTAATTAATTGTGTAATGTATGAATATTACTTAGTATGTGAATAATAAATAAATTAGAATATAAAATCTTTACCTATGCAATTTTAAGCATAAGGGGTTTCTGTCTTCATCAGCAACAGTGTAAATATTCGATTCCTTTCCAACACCAATTTGATTACCAAAAGAAGTAATCACTTTTCTGTTTGTCAGGGCTTTTAAAGCTAAGTAGTCATATCCAGCATTTGTAAGTCTATATCCATCATCTATAAAAAAATTATAATAAAATAAGATTCACAGGATACAGTAAATATACAATCGGTTAAAATAAAAAGTTAACTTACAATGTTTACCACGTTCATATGTCAATAGCCTATGTTTACATAAATCCTTCATGAGTTTATGAACTCCTCCGTGACGCAGATTTGCAATAGATGCTACCAAGGATCCTGGAACCAGTTCGTGGTTTTTCATACCCATCTCTACCTAAAATAAGTTAAATTTTCAATAATTTTTGCTGCGCTAGTAATAAATAACAAGGTTATAAAAAAATAATACTTACAGCCGTCAGAACTCGAAAGTCCTCAGGTGTTAAGTAGCGCAAAATGGTAACGTCTAGTTTACCCATTGTCACAGTTCTTTTATTAAAAATATATCAATATAATTTAAAAACACTTCACAACATTACATAGAAACGTGGACCCCCAAAAATAAAACTCAAAAGACTGTCTTTTCATCTTTTGTTTATGACACTGATATTTAGGCATACTATTTAAAAATCTTGAATGAATTAGTAATTTTATTATAAAGGATAATTACGACAAAATTTATTCTAAAAATTAAATAAAATACTTTTTTAGTAGAAATAATAATTATATAAAAGTTTAAAAATATGGAATAGACTCATGCTTAATGAAGGTGAGTTTGCTTGTGGAATGGAAATTCCAAACGGATTGACAATGACAGCCTATACTTTTGACATTTTACCATTAAGTAATGTTTTGAACTTGTTCCATTTGGTTCGCTTGTCGCCCTTCGTCAGTGTATTTTTAGTTACTTGTACGCTATTAGAATTAGAAATAATGAAAAAGTGGTCAAAGTTACAATAGTAACTAAAATATTTATAGATTTAATTGCTATGATTATATATAAATCAAAATAAATTTTAAATTTATTAAAAAAATAATTAATAATGGAACACAACAAATCAGAATTTGTAAATGGATTGATCTGGTTAGAAGAACCAAAATCTGTGTTCTACTCAGGCCAATTGATTACGGGAAATGTTAAATTCGATCTAAGTAATCGACTGAAGTTGTTGTGTAAGTTTTTACTGTAATAAATACTAATATATTCTAATTTTCTAACATANTATATATACTCTTTATTGCATTTTGTGATTCACATTAATACCATAAAATTGTTACATTGTTGGCAAAGGTGGACTTATCTCTAATAGAGATTTCTTCCAGTCAACCTATGGGTATGAGAAAAGGTAAAAACAATTTGCAGGTCTAAAAGTGCAAGTGCAACATATACTTATATACATAACTTTACATATATACACATATACATACATACATATATTAGATATATACATATAAAATTGATAAATTAATAAAATTATAATTAATCACTTGTTATAAATAATGAACAGATGATTATTTGCGGACAATAACTTGTTTAAACAGCTGCTGTTTCACTCTTGTCTTAAATGGGTCAATAGATGTACTTTCCTGAATAGTTTTAGGCAAGTTATTCCAAAGCACAGCAGAGTGTACGGAGAATGATTTTTTCCCAAAACTTGTCTTGCTTATAGGGATGTCCAGCGAATGTGTTAAGCACGAACGCCTAGAACGGGTTGGGTAAGGGAGAAGGTTAAATCGTGAATAAAGATAGGAAGGAGAATAACTTTGACAATAAATGTCTTATTGCTATAATGTGGAAATTAGACTAACTCATACCCTGAGTGAAATTCAAATTTACAACTATCATGTTTATAGTCAGAAAATGATAACTACTTTTCACTTTTAGGTGTAACAGTACTGCCGAGCGGAGCGCACTCCATACCTTTTGTATATCAACTACCTCCTAACATACCGTCGTCATTTGAAGGAGAAAGAGGAAGTATTTCATATAAAGTGACAGCGAGCCTTTTACATGAAGATGGTGTGACGAAAGAGGAAATTGTTAAAAAATTTGATGTCATTGCCCCTTTGGATCTAAATACTGAAGAAAATATGGTAAATACAAATAACAAAACAGATTCACTTTTCCCAATATAACAGGTTAGGCAGAACCTAGTACTAAGACACTATTACTGTTTAATATTAATAATAATAACACCAATATAATAATGCTACACATAGTATTTGACTAATGTGTAGTATTTGTATGCAGGCCATTGTAAGGCAGTGGGACAGCATCTGAGTGACGGTTATATGTTTGATTTCTTTTTTTTTTTCATTGCTATGAATAAATTAAAAATAGTTCTGCCAACTGAGACACAATTTGGGTAGAAATCGAAATACTGTATGCTTATACCAGTGTCTACTCTGTGCTGTGTTAAAAATATAAAACAAGATATTTATGGTCTGAATAAAAAAAAAACAATAGTATTAGGCATTTTCTTCTAGTATTTAGTATCTCAAAATTATATATGTATTTTTGTTTATATGTAAATATTATCTTATCAATAATATACAAATTTCTGATTCATTTAATAATCAAAAGTAATCTTTTGCATACAAACAATCTAAATTTAAACATTACGATTAGTCTAAAATATTTTTAAAGTAATATTATCAGTTTCATTAATTTGATTCATCATTAATCAACCACTCAAACATTATGATTCATTAACAGCAATTACTAATTATTGACTCTTGTGTTGTCTCTAATGATTATAGTTGAATGAATTTATTTATAATATTTTAGACGTGTCGTAGACCGCAACTCCGTTTGCGTGGATTAAAGAGACTTAGATTTCGTATTCTTATTTGTCCCACGCCTCGGCAAGCGTAGTGTGGGACGTCCTCCAGCTAGATGGAGTGACGATATTCGCAAAGTGGCTGGCATCGGCTGGATGCGAAGAGCTCAAGATAGAGCTCAGTGGCGTGCCATTGGAGAGGCCTATGTCCAGCAGTGGACTAGGACAGGCTGATGATGATGATGATGATGATGATGATGATGATGATGATTCTTATTTGTATGGCAACCTTATTTAAGGCCAGCCATGGCCGCGGGGACACGAGTGTGTGACTGTAAACGCGACTCGTGGGTTCGATCTCCATTCGAGGAAATTATTTTTTTTATTTTTATTCATATCTTCGCTCTAGTGTTGAGGCAAAGCGCGGCGATGAGTTCCACCACTCAAAACGCAATGCCTCCAGAATACGGAAAAATGCGGAACGGAGTCTTTTTACACTAAGTTCTCTCTGCCTACGCTGCTGTGTGCGGGATACAGCGTGAAGCTGATTTATTATGAGAATCCTTATGTTATTAAATACAGGGTTTATTTTGTAATAAAACAATAGCGGGAACTCCCTAGAACTCTTACGAGAGAAACAAACATATGATAATCGTATTTTTAAGAATTGATAAAACAAGAATGATTAATAAATAAAAATCAGCTTCACGCTATATCCCGCACACAGCAGGGTAGGCAGAGGGAACCTAGTGTTAAGACACTCCGTTCCCCACTTTCTGCCGAATTCTGGAGGCATTCCGTGTTGAGTGGCAGAACTCAACGCCGCGCTTAACCTCGACACCAGAGCGAAGAAATGGAAATATAAATCTAAGTAAATATTTCATCTTCTCGAGTGGGGATCGTACCCTCAACCAGTCGATTTTACAGTTACACTTCGTGCCGTTGCGCTATGACTGGCCTCGATAAATGATTAATAATACTCATTATTGAGATGGTGAAAGTAAATCTAACCAGAGTATAATAAATCATCAAATATAATAAATAATTTCTTCTAGTGGGAATCGAAGACACAATCGTCTCGTTTAGAGTCAGACGCTGCGCCGTTCCGCCGTTACGAATTCAACCATAATCATATCCTGTAATATGTACATAACTATGGCGATGGTTCCGATCCATCTAACTACAGGCCTATTGCTATCACCTCCCTGCTCTCAAAAGTCATGGAGAGCATTATCAATAGCCAGCTCTTGGTTTATCTAGAGGATCACCGATTGATTAATGACCGACAATATGGCTTCCGCCATGGTCGCTCAACCGGTGATCTTCTAGTTTACCTTACCCATCGCTGGGCTGCGGCTATTGAAAGCAAGGGAGAGGGCCTGGCAGTTAGTTTGGACATGGCGAAGGCCTTTGATCGAGTGTGGCATGAGGCGCTCCTGGCTAAACTTCCCGAGAATTTATGCAAGTGGATCGCCAGCTTTCTCACTGGGCGCAGCATCAAGGTCGCTGTCGACGGTTTTTGCTCTAATCATATACCCGTGAACGCTGGCGTTCCCCAAGGCTGCGTGCTGTCCCCTACGCTGTTTCTTCTGCATATCAATGACATGTTAGAGGATTCTAGCATTCATTGCTATGCAGATGATAGCACGGTGAACGCTGTTTATTCCGGCTGAGCAAGTCTTTCTCGGGAAAACGCCGAATAGTGCCGAAATAAACTTGTGTCTTCCGTTGAGGCATCCCTCAACAATGTCTCCTCATGGGGTGAAAGGAACCTAATTCAGTTTAACCCCCTAAAGACACAAGTTTGCGAGTTAACCACAAAAAAAATCCCATTTATCGTCTCACCAGTCTTTCAGAACATTCCCCTTACAGCCGCGCCCAGTATCAGTATATTGGGCCTCAATGTTTCGAGTGACTGCCAGTATCGCAATCATTTGGAAAGCAAGGCCAAGTTGGCTTCGAAGAGACTGGTTGTCATCAACAGAGCGAGACGGTACTTCACGCCAAAACACCGTTTGGCCGGCAGGCAGGCAGGTTCGGCCTCATATGGAGTACTGTTCTCATCTCTGGGCTGGTTCACCTCAGTATCAGCTTGAACCATTCGATCGCATACAACGTAGAGCCATTCGAATCATTGGGGACCCAATAATCTGTGAAAGGCTTGATACTTTGGCTTTGCGTAGAGACGTTTCCTCGCTGTGCGTTCTCTATTGCATTTATCATGGGGAGTGTTCTGGAGAACTGTTTGACCTATTACCTGCCGCCGAATTTTCTAACCGCACAGTACGATATAAGCTGAAATATCATCCACACCACCTGGATACGTGGCAATCCACTACTGTGCGGTTTCGTAGGAACTTCCTTCCACGCACCACGGAACTGTAGAATGGCCTACCCGCGGCAGTGTTTCCAGGTCGATATGACATGAGTACCTTCAAAAAGCGCGTCTATCTCCACCTTAAAGGCCGGCAACGCACCTGTAGCTCCTCTGGTGTTGCACGGGGCCGTGGGCGGCGGTAATCACTTAACATCAGGTGACCCGAACGCTCGTTTGCCTTGTCCTTTTCCATAAAAAAAAAAAAAAACTATAGGATATGAATAACAAGTTAAAACGATAATATTAATAGGGTTTTAGTGTGGTTATTAACTCTCACGTGATAATACTAAGCAATATAGATAAAAAATCTAAATATATAACTACATTCATACATATTTTGTTATTGAAACATATTGAAGTAAATGATTTCGATGATAAGTTGATAATGTTGCATTTCATTTGATATTAATTCTGATACGTATCAATTGATATCTTCTACGTTGGATACAAAACAATATTCAAATTGTCTTCAATTAAAGTAAAATGAAAATTTAAAAATTTTAACGACGTTGAACTCTCTCTAACTTAAAAATACATATATATTTTTACTTCTTTTGTTTCTACTTTTCGTCTTTTGTTTTTACTTCTCGAATCGCGGATTTAAAGGGAAACAGGATTAAAAATTAAATTAAAATTAAATCAGCTTCACGCTGTATCCCGCACACAGCAGGGTAAGTTCTCTGCCATCCCTCTGAACCTATTGTTAAGACACTCCGTTCCCCACTTTCCGCCGAATTTGGGAGATATTGCGTGTTGCGTGGCGGAACTCGACGCCGCTCTTTGCCTCGACACCAGAGCGAAGAAATGGAAATATAAATTTAAATACATATTTCATTTCCTCGAGTGGGGATCGAACCCACAACCGTCGCGTTACAGTCACACCTCAACAATATAACAGAATAGACTGAATAAACCCAATGTTAAGACACTCTGTTCTCTGCTTTAAGAATCCAACACTGCACTGTAATTCACCAGAGCAAGACAGTAAAAATATCTTTATATAATCTTTCCCACAGAATTCAATCCCCACTACCGATAGTTGGATTCGGTTTCACTGCTGTGGTGTCTATTTCCTTATTAATATAGGTTTTTTGTATTTAGGAACCCATACAAATGGAATTCGAGGAGGTATACAGTTGTAACTGGTCGTGTTCATCACGTCCTCTCTCCTTGTCCATTAAAATACCTCACTCGGGATACTGCCCCGGTCAGGTGGTACCCATCACTGTGGACGCCAGGAACGAATCGAATATTGAAGTTAGCAAGATTATATTTGAAGTCGTTATGGTAAGTTCTATAGTTTAAAGTTGATCAAATATTCTTATTAATAGCATTTAAGTGTAAATACACTTCATAATTTTTTTTATGAACTATTTGTTTTAATGTATTGTCAATACTAGATAAATAAATACAATATAAGGTTTTTAATATCTAATTTCACACGTCATTCTTAAACAATTTTACAGCAATATATTAGTTAACCACTCTCTTTCTTTAGTATTCAATCATTTTTAGAAACGTGCGCATCTTGCGCATATTGAATGAGAATAACTAAACGCTATTATTTTAAGCTTGAACTTTACTCACGAGGTTGCTGTAAAAAAAAATTGAATTTATATTGAACTTTATCTTGAATTTAAATCAGCTTCACGCTGTATCCCGCACACAGCAGGGTAGGCACAGGGAACCTAGTGTTAAGACACTCCGTTCCCCACTTTCCGCTGAATTCAGGAACCGTTGTGTGCTGAGTGCACGCAATAATTTTAAAAATGTTGTTTAACTTATGTAACAAAAGATATATCTAGGAGAAAAGATAAACAGTCACTCGAGAGAAAATTTAATTTAAAAAGAGAAGGTGCTGACCTTCACTTTTTAAATTAAATTTTATTTCTTTTATCATCCTCTTAACATTTTTATTCAACGCTATAATATCTATTTTTATACCAGCGTGCAAGGGGAGTCGTGCATTACAAATCACTACTCTTTTTATAATATATAATATGTATTGTATATAACATAATATCAATTATGGATTCTATATAGAACAACACAAAATTCGTAGAGTTTATAAGTTTTTTTAGTTACACTTTATACTAAGACTAGCAGTGCCCGCGAATTCGTTCGCGCATATCATCTATCTGTCTATCTATCCATATTATAGGTGTAAAAAAGTGTCTGTCTGTATGTCAGTGACTCTAATTGGTTTCGACTTCCACATCACATGTAGAATCGTAGTGGTCCAAATAAACTGTAGCAAATAATTAATAGCGTCCTTAACAAAAGTCATTGAGCGTGATGATCGTTTTCCATTGACGTAAAAGAATTTAAAGCAACCTGAAAAGTTCAATTAAATTATAATAAATAATGTAATGACATCTTAGTAAAAGATATTCGACATGATAATAAATATTATATATAGGATATATATGAAAATTTCTAATATCTGATGAAAAGCTATAGGGGGCCCAGCTAAATTACATATAAATTAAGTTGAAATGTCTGTCTGTGACTTGAAAATAAACGTGGTTTTTCAAGTGCGTATAATTTTAAAATTTGCGTCTGTCTGTTTTTTAATTTGGCCGTGTTAATCTTCGGAACAGTTTTAATTTTAATGACATTTTCACTAAACGACAGAGAGGTCTGTGGAGCAATGTATAAGCAATTTTTTATAACTAAACATTTCTATTAAATAAGACACTAAAAATTCCCAAATGATTTAAGTGTAAAGCAGCATAGAGGACGATACTGAATTTATATCTAAATACACTTAATTTATATAAAATTTGTATAGTTCCAGCAATTGAAGTGTTTGTGATTTAACCAAAGCCTTTGATTGTGTAGACCATGAAACTCTCTTATTAAAACTTTATCATTATGGTATAAAGGATGCTGCCCTTGATCTTATTGCCTCATATCTAAACGAAAGAATCCAGAAAGTTAGTATTAATAATGTAAAATCATCTGGATCTCCTGTAAGGATGGGCGTTCCACAAGGATCTATTCTGGGTCCCCTTTTATTTCTTCTTTATATTAACGATCTGCCTTTTTATGCAAAGAACCTATGTGATATTGTACTCTTCGCAGATGATACCTCTTTAATATTTAAGGTAGACAGAAATAAAACAAACTATGACGAAGTGAATAGTGCATTATTGCATATTCTTTATTGGTTTGATATGAATAATCTGATGTTAAATGCTAAAAAAATTAAATGTATTGAATTTGCATTACCAAACGTTAAAAAACATGATTTTAGATTAGAAATTAAAGGAGAAACCCTCAATGTGTCGGAATCAGCTAATTTCTTAGCTTTAACTATAGATTCCAAACTCCAGTAGAACACTCATCTGGAAGCACTTGCGGATAAACTCAGCTCTGCCGCGTTCGTAATAAAAAAAGTAAGACAAATGACGGACGTTGAAACTGCCCGACTAGTCTACTATAGCTACTTTTATAGTATTTTATGTTATGGAATGTTGCTATGGGGCAGCGCTTCATATATAAACTCAATATTTATTCTCCAAAAAAGAGCCGTGAGATATATTTATAACCTAAGAGCTCGAGATTCTCTGCGAGATGTTTTTAAAGATGCAGGTATTATTACAGTTGCTTCATAATTTGTATATTATAATATTGTTTGTCCGGCAAAATGTACAGTGTCACAGTAAAAATAGTGATATACATACGATAGGAATGAGAAACAAAGATAAACTTGTTACGCCACGTTTTCGCCTCCAAAAAGTAAAAAAATCTTTTATGGGTCTGAGTATACGTGTATATAATAAACTTCCGCAGTGTATTCTAAGTTTGCCACTACCACAATTTAAAGTAGCTTTAAAAAAAATACTAACAAGTAAAGCTTATTACACTGTTCAAGAATATTTAGAAGATAAACATGTATGGAATTAATGTCTATTGAATGTAATGCAGGATAGCTGCCAGATAATGTAATAATACCATTGACTTTGAAAAGAGCAACTGTTGAGTTTCTTGCCGGCTCTTCTCAGCAGAACTGCCTTCCGAACCGGTGGTAGTTTTTTTTTGTTTATATGTTCATTCGACGATTCAAAAGTGCTTATAGGAGTTTATTTGAATAAAGAATATTTTGAATTTGAATTTGAATAAAATATATATGATGCGTATAGGTATTTAATGATGGTAATTTATATTTCATATATTTTTTTAACTTAATTTAGCTTCTCTTTGTATCTCTGCATACCTCTTTTGCCTCGTCCACTACCATCGATCTCTTTATACATACCATTTGGGTGGTCCTCATGCTTTTTACGTCATCTTTCTCCCTATCCTTGATACTGTGTTTTCGAAGATCGATTCTCTCTACCTTTCTTACCGCTCACTTTTCCTTCATAAATGTTTTTAGTCGTTCTTTCATCACTCATTCTTTCGACGTGCCCAAACCGAGCGCGTTCTTCTTCATCCTTACCGTGACATCCTTATATTTTGCCTCGTTACCAGAGCGAAGTAATGAAAATATTAAATGTTTCATTTTATTGGGAATCGCTCATACAACTTGTCACGTAAGTTAAGGCCGCCGTGACGCAGGGGCACAAGAGTGTGACTGTAACGCGACGGTTATGGGTTCGATCCCCACTCGAGGGAATGAATTAGTATTTATTAATATTTACATTTCTTTGTTCTGGCACCATGGCAAGAAGCCCGGCATTGAGTTCCGCCAATCAATACGCAATGCTTTGAAAATTTGGCAGAAAGTGGGGAACGGAATGTCTTGCACTATGTTCCCTCTGCCAACCCTGCTGTGTGTGTGTATTATAGAACTCGTAAGGTCTAACTCGTTACCAAATTTCATAACTTTAGGTAGGCCTGGTACAACATGCTAAAATATATATTAAAAAGCGTACGGACGGATATGTACACATGAATTTATGAGGGTTTCATTTTTTCCATTTGGCTTCAGGCTAAAAATAAAATATTTTGGAGATAGGTGATCCGCACATTTTGGATTATCATTATTTTTTTTGTTTCTACGTAAAAATGTTTATACAGAATTAAATAAAGCAAATTAAGGGAAATTAAAAAATACTTATTTAGAAAACGTATAAATTTTTTTAATGTAGCGGAATTTGGACCCGCGTCTTTTGGAAACCGTCCAAACGCTCTTACCATACGTTAATATGGAACGTGTGAAATATCATTATAAAACATTGTTAAAATCAAAGAAAATTATATTTATTTTTTTAGAGAATGCGATATCTAAGTCAGCAGCCGATATCGTCGATCATCCCACCTGAAGAACTCCTGGTTGCTATCAAGAAAGGCCCCATTTTGAGTAGAACCAACCGACAATACGTTTTTGAAATAAAACTACCAGATTTTATAGCTTTGAATCTCGACGATTGCGGTATCATTGACTTGGGATATTTTTTGAAGGTACGTAAAATATATTTTCATATTTTTATAGTTGATATAATTGATAGAAATGTTAATATTTTATTGTTGCTGTATTTGGTTATCCTAAGAATATTTTAAAAGTAAATAAAACCATTTTTGTTATGTATACATTATTATAATTTTTCACGCTATATCCTGCACACAACAGGGTAGGCAAAGGGAACCTAGTGTAAGACACTCTGTTCCCCACTTTCTGCCGAATTCTGGAGGCTTTGCCTGTTAAGTGGCAGAACTCAACGCCGCGCTTGGCCTCGACACCAGAGCGAAGAAATGGAAATATACATTTAAGTAAATATTTCATCTCCTCGAGTAAATATTTTACCTCCTCATGTTATGTATACTATAAGTTATATTTACTATTGGCATTCTTGTTAATACATCTTAAAGTATACCACAATAATTTACGTTCACTTTAAACAGCTTTATGAATTATTGTAATTAAATAAGTTTTTTATTAAGTAGAATCAATCGTTTTGAACAGGTCAAGATGAAAGTGTCAGGGTGTAACGACGACATGTCGGATGAAGCCAGCTTGTGCCTCGGCCTAGTGCCAATTGGAAGCAATCTAGATGTGAAACAAACGCATCCAATGGCGGAATGTCTACCGATGGCACCGATACCCAATATTAACCAAACGAACCCTCCAACTAACGCCCTGCCCCCCTCTTATGATAGTGTGTTTACTCAAAATATGCCAAATTTACAAATTTGTCCACCAAGACCTATGAATTACCCTATGTCAAATATTGTCGATAAAAATATGCACGGCTCTCAAAATAATATAGTGGGTGCTTTTGAAACCCATCCACCTAGAAATATGCAAAATCCACCGATGCCTGGATTTCAGCCGTACCCCTATGCACATCCGGACCAAAATGCCCCACCGTACCCTGGTCCCCCTTATATACATATGCCCCAGGGTCAAAGTCCTTATCCTGTTTCCGGATATCCAAATGCACAATTTCCTAATTTACCCCCCGGGCAATCATTTTCCGCCATTCCTTCAGCGCCACCCCAGTAAAATATGACTGAACTACTATTTTATAAAAAAAGATATGAATAATATTATTATATTATATATAAAGCCTTACTATTTATATGTACTTACATATATTTCAAGCGCAACATTAAAGGAAATGTTCTGTGATATTTTCTGAGCTTTTGCTGTTCAATTGTGAGGCCTTTTATTATAAATGTTAAAATGATTGTTGTTTATTAAAATAGAAATATTTACGATATAAAACCTGAAAACGTTGAGGTCGGTGAGGGCACAGAGGCATAAGGTCTGGTAACGAGGCAAAGCGTGGAGTTTAGTTCTTCCATTCAACACGCAATGCCAGAATAGGGTAGAAAGAACTAAGGAAAACGAGAGTGGGGGAAAAGGAAATGTAAGACATTTCCTTAGGAACGGAGTGTCATAACACTAGCTTCCCAGAAACACTAGGCAGAGGGAACCCCCCCTGCATACTCTGCTAAGTACGGGGATACAGCTTGAAGCTTAAAAAAACAAAGTAAAACAAAAGCGTATACATGCATTCATCATCAATAGAAATATAAATTTAAATAAATATTTCATTGACTTGAATGGGGATCAAACCCACATCCAGTCGCGTTTACATTTTGTGCCCCTGCGCCACGACTGGCTCGATAGATTTTTAAGCTTCGTTAATATAATACTATTATATTATATTTTAAATCCCTTTCTAAACTAGGCCTAGATTGTTTGCTAACTTTTAGGCCCATATTTACAAACCCTTCGCAACTCTAAACTCGATTTTCAGATACTAGATTATAATGAAATACATTATCTCAAGATCGATCTCAGAATTGCCAGCGTTTTATAACTACGGATCTAAAAGTCAATTAGTCTCGTAAAGTGCCATATTAATAGTAGGTGAACATTTTATACAGCCTTTTTATTGTTGTTATTTTGTATTTTTATTATTTTAAGGGGATAAAGCAAAAATAAGGAACTGTATGAAAATGTCATTATATATTGGTACATAAAGTATCGAGAAGTTTTTATTGTTATTAATAAAGAAAAGTATATATTTGTGCAGCTTAAGATTTTTTACCAATTTTTATTATATAATTATTAAAGTTACAATTTTCATCTTGGTACCGCTAAAGAGATATGTTTAAATATGTTAGAATCTTCATCTTTAAAAAATATAGCTATAAAATAAAAAATATATTAAGAAGTATCGACCTATACTGTATACCTATTATAATATATTGCAATAATAAATTATCCTTTTTTTACAAATAAATAAAGTTGAATAATATTTTTGTTTTATTTCTTGACTGTCCTCCTAACATAAGGTATGTTTTCCATAAATCATTATATTATGAATAATTATTATTAAATAAATAAATAAAACAGCTTCACGCTGTATCCCGCACACAGCAGGGTAGGCAGAGGGAACTTAGTGTTAAGACACTCCGTTCCCTACTTTATGCTGAATTCTGGAGGCATTGCGTGTTGAGTTGGAGAACTCAACACCGCGCTTTGCCTCGACACCACGGCTGGCCTAATAATAATTATTAGTATATAGAAAATTGTTAGTATATAAAAAATTATACCTAATAGACTATTTGAGGCCAGTCGTGGCGCAACGGCACGAGATGTGACTGTAAAACCAAGTGGCTGTGGGTTCGATCCCCACTCGAGGGGATGAAATATTTACTTAAATTAATATTTCCATTTCTTCGCTCTGGTGTCGAGGTTAAGCGCGGCGTCGAGTTCTGCCACTCAACACGCAATGCCTCCAGAAATCGCCAGAAAGTGGGGAACGGAGTGTCATAACACTAGGTTCCCTCTGCCTACCCTGCTGTGTGCGGGATACAGCGTGAAGCTGATAAATAGATAAAAATACCTAATAGACTATTTTGTTAATAATAATTGAAGAATTAAGTTTGAATGAATAAAAAACATCTTAGTTTTAGATTTTTATTACAGAGACCAATTTTAGTATCACCGAAAACTCGTCAGGGTCAAAATAATTTATTTTACGACTTTAAACGGATGCGGATTGGTAATACAAAGGTTGTGTAGTTTTAATTAGCGCTAAAATATATAATTTTTTTTAGCTTTTATCTCACATAAAAAAAATAGCGGGATAGGCACAGGGAATTTACACTGCTGCTACTGCTACCAGAGCAGTCATGAAAATATTAGTAAATAATAATTCATACCCCTGAGTGTGAATCGAATCCACAACCATCGTGTTTACAGTCACACGTTTCTGTCACTGCACCTCGACGGCCTCTAAAATATCGATTCTCCGATTCAGTACCGCGATATTGTAATTTATCAATACATTGTGGACTTTTTAAGCGCTGGCCCTGATATGTCGCTTTTACAGCAAAGCCGACCAATACGTGTTGTGTCCACAGAGCTAAGAATCAAAAAAGGTAAACTTTATTTATTTTGTGATATAAAGTAGGTTGTATTGAAAATATTTTTTTTAGTTATAAAAAAATTTAAATATAAAAAAAAAATCAAGACTATACACTGACTTTAGTATTTATATACTAACGCCAACGGAGGTCGGTTAGGTTAGTTATTTATAAATTTAAAAGTTTCTGACCTGCACTTAAAAATCACCTAATCTGACGATACGGTGGCGTTAGCACAAATTATATTTTTTATTATTTGTGCCTACTGTAGTAGTCTATGGTGAATTTTTGCATTTGACAATATTGGTTTTACATAGTATCGATAGATTACAATATCACGGGATAGGATCGGAGAGATTGTAATGTAACAATGTTTTTAATATTATGGTGACATTTACCTCTCTACCAGCGTTGCCAGACGTCCCGATTTTAGCCCAAAATTTAAATATTCCGAACGGGACCGATATGGTCCCGCTTTTAGTGAATTTTTCCACGTATTATAATGTCTTACTTTCTTAATTACTTAATTTTTTTAAAAGGTTACTAACAATTCCAGAGATAAAAATGCCACTTTTCCCTCGAGACAAAATCTGGCAACGCCGATATCTACTGACTAATTACTTTATCACAAAATTAAAATTAATTCAGAACTCAGGAAAAAAAAATAATATTTTATATTTAATAATAAGGTTTAGAAATAAAAAATCGCTTATAACATTAAATATTTTATTGTACTTGTGTCTTTCAATTATTATAAGCAAATATTTAAATATACTATAAAAATAATAAATATATATTATTATAGAAATTCTTTTACAAATAATAATAATATAAACAATTTAAAAATAATGAAGACTAGAAAATATAATCAGTAAGCTAATATAATATTTTTAAATTTTATTTTATATCTGCGTAATATCAAAATTGCTCAAAATGTTACAAAAAAGTTGTGTGTTATGGAAACTTTTTAACACTAGGTAGTACAGTATGACCGTTGAGTCGTGGCCGCAGTGAAATTATCTATAGACGGCTGCGCAGATTTGATTTTAGGACTACTTATTACTTTTGACTTCACACTTTACCATACGCAAAACTTCAGAGAGTCTAACTTCAAGGTGGCCACGACACATCGGCCGTATTGTACAAAACATATGATAAAGAGATGGCGTCGAGCCGATAGACTTCGACCTTGAGTTACACTAGACAACAGACGCGAACTTTGATGAATGTATTAAATACATATATAATACTTTGTAATATGCATCGATATAATGACTAAAGGAATTNTTACTATTGACTTCACACTTTACCATACGCAAAACTTCAGAGAGTCTAACTTCAAGGTGGCCACGACACATCGGCCGTATTGTACAAAACATATGATAAAGAGATGGCGTCGAGCCGACAGACTTCGACCTTGAGTTACACCAGACAACAGACGCGAACTTTGATGAATGTATTAAATATATATATAATACTTTGTAATATGCATCGATAGAATGAATAAAGGAATTGTTTATACAATTTTTATATTTTTATGAGGTTTTTTGTATATAATCACAAAACATACATGGAAGATGAAATAAATAAAAGAATTGCATATATTTTATAATATAATAGAAAGAAAGCTTATACTAATGTAGTGAAATGTACGATAAAAAAAATTATAATATTTTTTTGTTGCGTAAGTACTTATAAAGGCATATATTCATCGTATAAACGTATATAAATAAACTTTATAGTAACCAATAACATTTGTACATAATCTAATTAGTTATATATATAAATATATTAAAATTACATACATTTAAACAACAATCGACTCAAGTTTAGAATGGACGTCAATATATAGCAACAACTAACAATATTAAATGGCACATTGAACTTCCACATGTATTCCTAAAATAGTTTATTTTAATTATTAATTCTAAACAGGCACTTTATTAGACATAGCGTATACAGTACAGCCCACGAGTCGTGGCCGCCTGAAGTTAGATTTTTTGAACTTTTACGTTTACAAATAATCATAATTAGGAAAAAAAACACATTTACAGCTAACTTCAGAGCGGTCACGGCCTATTCACGTCATGCGTCATAAAAATTAACCTTTTAGGGAGCGAACCATTGACTCAATATATTTTGTGATTAACATATTATATGTTTCTAAATTCTCTACTAAATAATACTATTTATCTTATTTAAGCAATATTGTTAATAAAAATATCATTTGTTTTTGTTAACGATTTCCAATTTGCTGTTTAGGGATTACTTGTATAGTATGATTGGTATAGAAATTGGAAGTTTGTTTTTGGAAAATGTTTCCCAGTAAATATGTAAATGGTAAACAGTTATAGGAAAAGAAAAAAATATTATATATTTTAACAAGGATATAATATTCTTAATGTAAAATATATAGAATCAAGAGAAGAGAAGAGATCTCAAAATCTTGACTTACTGTATGTTTTTTTTAAACATGTAAGGCGCATTTAAGGCGGTATTATTATGAACTAGTTGCATAAGTATTTCATAAGAGAGTATAATTTTTAAATATTTTCTTAGTATTATTATAATAGTATGTATTATATATGAATTTAGCATTCTAAGGTAGCACCGATACAAGGTTTATTTATGGATAACTATTTAAGTTTTTCTTATTTAATAAAATAATAGTCAATTTTCTAAGCGAATACTTGAATAGTGACCAAAATAAACAAAAAGTCTTTTCCGCTTCCTTTTTTTCCCTCTGACTTCTATATTAACATAAGATAAAATATAAAAAAGGCTCATTTGCAGTCTTTAGTTTTGTTCATATTCAAATAATTACATTTTCATTTCTCACCAGACTTCCATTATTTTTCTCTATAATAATGTAAATACTGTTTACTTCTTTTCTTTGTCTATTCATTTTATATTAACGTTAATTGTTTAATAAATTCAAAATATTTCGTGACCAAATTAAAGTTGCAATCCTGTTCATTTATAATAAGAGTTTATTCACTCTTTTTCTGAAACAATAATATACTTGTTAGTCTAGTTAGATAAATATATGACTGCATTGTGGTGCAGGGGCAAAAGCGTGCGACTGCAAACGCGACGTTTGTGAGCTCGATTCCTAGAAATCGGCAGAAAAGGAAGTCAGTCACTTCAAGAGGTACCCAGGTTCCCTTTGCCTATCCTGATATGTGGGGGACACAGAGTGTAACTGATTAGATTGAGATAGAAGGAAAAAGTTGCTCCTGAAAACATGTAACCGTTTAATATACTGCAACAAATAGAATATTTTTAGAAAATATATAAATTTTGAAGGTAGTGAGGATTCAAACTTGCACCTATAAGAAACCAAAAGACGCGGATTCCGGTCCCCCTACATTCAATATTTTCAAACGTTGTCTAAAAAATATTTTGCTATCCTTAGTGTGGAACACTTTAAAAAAAGTTTAAAAATAAAAGTTACTAAGAAATTACTGCGATACCGTCAATTTCCAATTAATTACACAAACAAGAAAACGACAAAACAACAAGAACATACGAGTTCGTAAATAAAACAGTGATAAAAGTTTGTTAAGAACTACTTTTGTACATATTTATATAATATGTTTAAATTAAACTTTAAACCATATTGATGAGAAAATACTTGCCATTATTCTTCTTTAAATCTTAGAATATACTTCTTTTTCATAATGATTTTAAACTAGTAAAATGAAAAAAAAAAATATTCTAAAAAGATACTTTAAAAAAAATATTTTTAAATTTCGTAATAATAATATATATTAAAAGAGAGATTTTTATGTAAAAGGTAAAAAACTTACTTTCCATAGGCGAGTCAGACGGAGGGGCGCTCGCAGATTCATAAGGATTTACAGGTACAGGCTGGAAAATATATACTTTTAAATACGAGTCTCTTCTTCTTTACGCTGATTAAAAAATATTTTATTAACTTCAAACTGGGAACTTAGTGTTTAGACACTCCGGCCCCAACTTCCTGCCTAATTTTCGAGACATTGTGTGTTAAGCAACGGAGCTCATCGCCGCATTTTGTCTTGATACCAGAGTGTAAGAAATGAAAATAATTCATTACTTTGGTAATGAATTATTTTCATTTCGAAGTGAGAATCGAACCCAAAATCTTTGCGTTTAAAATATGGCAGCGTTTTCCTACCTTCCTATATACGGGATACATAGAATAAAAAACAAAAATACTTACAGAAGGCATATTCAAGTTAGGTGACAACGGCATCGATCCTGGTATTCTAAATCCTAAAGTGCCTGTTCTTAAAGAACTTATGCCTGAACCTGGTAATGGTTGTGTCCCAGTGGGGTAAGGAGAGGTAGGAGGGAATGGAGAATTTCCTGTGGGGTATGGAGGGTTACCAGCGGGGTAAGGAGTACTTCCGGTACTAATGCCTGAACCTGGTAGAGGTTGTGTCCCAGTGGGGTAAGAAGAGGCAGGAGGGTAAGGAGAATTTCCAGTAGGGTATGGAGTATTACTGGTAGGGTACGGAGAATTTTCCACCGGCTTTTCCGTAGGGTAAGAAGAATATTCGGAAGGATACGGAGTATTTCCGATAGGGTGAGGAGAATTTTCCACTGGGTAAGGTGTGTTTTCTGAAGGGTAAGGCGTATTTCCTGTAGGATATGGCGAACCATCATTTGGATTAGGCGACTTTTGTAGATAATTTCCGGGATATGGAGGAGGATTATCAAAATTATGTACACTCTCTACAGGATATGGTGCTTTTGAATCATTTGTCGGATATGGGGCATTAGTAGTAGGGTATGGAGTTTTCTGATCTGATGGATAAGAAGTAGGAACGGGGTAAGGAGTGTTACCACCTGGGTAAGGAGCGTTACCACCGGGATAAGTAGCATCACCACCTGGGTAAGCAGAGTTACCAGCTGGATAAGGGGCGTTACCACCTGGATAAGGGGTAATACTAGGTGGATAAAATTGGTTCCCAGAGTGAGAAGGTAACGGTTGTTGGGTTACAGCCACCATATGTTGAGGCATTTGATCCTGTAAGGGATTCTGTACATTATCTTGAAATCCCACTACAGGAATGTTGCCGATTATAATATTGTGAGTCCCTTCTGAATCACTGTGGCATCCGGCGGGGTTTACAACTACCTAGAACAATATAATGTGTCTCAATTGTCAATAATACGTACGTATGTATATCAAAATGATAATCAATATGTGATTAGATACGGTTTTTAATGTTTTTCGTATAAACATTTTATATGAGATTAAATTAAGCCGGGAATTCAAATTTTATACGTTTGTACATATTTTAGATATGCTTACCTTAAATTATTTATGGTGTTGTTTGTAATAGTGAGGCCAGTCGTGGCGCAAAGGCCTAGTGTGTGACTGTAAGTGCGACTGGATGTGGGTTCGCTCACCACTAGCGAAAATGAAATATTTATTTAAATTTATATTTTCATTTCTTCGCTCTGGTGTCAAGGCAGATGCGGTATTGAGTTACGCCACCCAAGACGCAATGCCTCTAGATTCCGGAGATAGGTGGGTAATGGAGTATCTTAACACTAGGTTCCCCCTGCCTACCATGCTGTGTGCAGAATGCAGCGTGAAGCTAATTTATTTTTTTAACTTGTTAGCATGCATATACAATATTCTAGTAATTGCTGGTATTCCTCTTACAGTCTATAACGATGATAATAACATGGATATCATTATCTTTGCTTGTATTGTCGAGTGGTTTATGTTTGCACTGTGTAATCAGTTACTTATTATTGCATTATATAANGTAAATATTTCATCTCCTTGAGTGGGGATCGAACCCACAACCAGTCCGTTTTACAGTCACACTTTGTGCCCCTGCGCCACGATATATTTTTATGTTATATTATAATAGTTAGATAGAAATTTCAATCTTTACTAACATTACAATGCACGATGACTTCTTGTGACTGTCTTAGGCCTAGTAAGATAGTATTTAATTAAAAAAAATCAGCTTCACGCTGTATCCCGCACATAACTAGGTAGGCAGAGGGAACCTATTGTTAAGATACACCGTTTCCCAACGTAACTCAACGCTGCGCTTTGTCTCGACCCCAGAACGAAGAAATGAAAATATACATTTAAATAAATATTTTATTTCCGCGAGTTAGGATCGAACCCACAACCAGTCACGCTTATAGTCACACACTTGTACCCCTGCGCCACGGCTAGCCTCAATTACTTACTAATTACGTACTCTTATTTATTAATAAAAATAAAAACTTTTTGCTTATCAAATATTTCATTCATTTATCTTAAATATTTTTACAACATAAATAACAAGCATATAACAATTTCACCGTAATTAAAAACAACGCTCAGTGCGAGCGCTTGGACGGATTCCAAAAGGCGCGGGTTCGAGTTCCGTTACGTTAGTTTTTTTATAATTTATTGTGAAATAAATATATAAAACATGTGAAACCACGTACCTTAAACTTATAAGTGATATCGATATATCTACAATCGTTCAAATTGTATACATCCAGCGCGGGCACTTCCATTTCCACAGTATAATTCCGGGATGTATTCGCCGGTACAGGGCCTTTCGTTATTTTAGCTACGGTATCCTTTTCTGAACGTTCGTCGGGGTTGCTTGTTGCTATGAATTTAATTTTCTAAAATGATATTTAATATAATTAGTATGTATTACAGAAAATAATGTATATAATAATAACAAAAACAATAGTTTTTGTATAGATAGAGAGATAAAAACAATAGTTTTAATAACAAAAACAATAGCTTTTGTTTCGATTCTAGTTTAAACTCTGCGCAGATAAAATATAATACAAATATAGATAGTTTATATTATATTATTACCTATAAATAGGTAAAAAAAGGAATAATATGTTTAATAAAATTATATAAAACATTCTTATTATTATAGTACGAGCGATTTGTAAAAAAAAATTCAATAAATTTATTTATTTAGAAAACGTATATAAATTTGAACGTAGCGGGACTCGAACCCGCGTCTCCTGGAAACCGACCAGGTTCGAGTCCCGCTACGTTCAAATTTTTATACGTTTTCTAAATAAGCATTTTTCTTTCCTAAATGTAGAATAACACTAAAAATGTTATATTTAATAAATTTATTTATATAAATAATAAAAACGAGGCGCGTTGCAACTTTTATTATTACAGTCAGAACTAAGTAGTATAAATAGGTCGAGGTGATGTTAAAATTGTGTTTTCTTGTATAAAATTAGATCGTCCATTCTAATTCTAATGATCGTTATCTTGAGTACGTACATACATTACTGTTAATGCGATTCCATTACAAACAAAAATTTGGGATGTTATAAATAAATGATCATAAAAACTTGGCACTCTCACAATAAATGTCTATCAATGTATATATTTATTACAATAATTGAGAGTTTGAAATGCATTAATATAAATACTTAAAAAATAATATCTATACATATAATAAAATTGTAACTGATCCCTGTCTGTGCATGGACGATATAAGAGAAAATCACCATTCATAAACTTTACTATTTGGAAACATTTATCAATGTATTAGGTCCTTGAATAAATTATCGTTGTTTTTTTTTTGTTAAAAAAAATTAAAATATAATGCTTACAATGACATTACTCAAAGTATTGTCCATTATTAGAGACCACTTTCTCCCATCTCTCTGGTAGCAATTGAATCCCCCGTCGGAAAAACGATTCATCTTTCGAGGCAATCCAGGAATCAAGCCATTTTTCGGCTTCTTCAAAAGAATGGAAGCGCTGCTCGCTTAAACCGTGCGCCATCGACCGAAACAAGTGGTAATCGGAGGGGGCTATGTCCGGTGAATACGGCGGGTGGGGTAGAACTTCCCATTGAAGTGTTTCCAGGTAAGTTTTGACTGGTTTTGCCACATGTGGCCGAGCATTATCATGTAATAAAATCACTTTGTCGTGTCTCTGCTCGTATAGTGGCCGCTTTTCTTTCAGAGCGCGACTCAAACGCATCAACTGAAGTCGATAGCGAGCTCCCGTGATAGTTTCATTAGGTTTAAGCAGCTCATAATAAATTACGCCCTGCTGATCCCACCAAATGCAGAGAAGAAGCTTAGAACCATGGATATTTGGTTTTGGCGACGATGTTGATGCGTGACCCGGCATGCCCCACGATTTTTTTCGCTTTGGATTGTCGTAGTGAATCCACTTTTCATCCCCAGTGACGATACGGTGCAGAAAACCTTTTCTCTTTTGCCGTTGAAGCAACAATTCACACATGAGAAAACGTCGTTCTACGTCTCTCGGCTTCAACTCATACGGCACCCAATGCCCTTGCTTTTGGATCATTCCTAACGCTTTTAAACGTTTTGAAACTGTTGACGCATCTACTTGTAACGTTTTCCCGAGCTCTACTAACGTCTGACATGGATCTTCTTCAAGCAATGCCTCCAATTCTGTCTTCAAATTTTGTCGGTGCTCCAGAACGCTCTTTGTCTTCAAGGTCAAAATCATTACTTTTGAAGCGCCTAAACCAGTCTCTGCACGTTGTATTCGACAAAGCATTGTCTCAACGAGAATTCTGTGTGCTTCTGCTGCAGATTTTTTCTGAATAAAGCAGTGCAATAAAATTCCCCGCAAAAACACTTTATTTGGCACAAAAGTACACATTTTCACAAAGGGAAAATAAATATGTAGTTGACACTGTAGTAAACACTATTCTACTATAATTTGAGGTTACATATAGTACTACTTTGGTGATTCGTTACCGTACGAAATTGCATGCACAGAATGCCGCAACGCCATCTTTCAAAAAACAGCAGCAATTTATTCAAGGTCCTAATAATAGAACTCAAAACAATTATTTTTATTTTTTATCTTCATTAGAGCACGACTGTCATTCAGATTAGTAAATAAAAAATTGAGAAGTTCAAGCGGGCGAAGTCGCTAGTTTATATAATAAATTTGTAAACGCCGTCGCAAGTGATTTTAGTTTGATATATTAAAAAAATAAGGTTCTCTTACAAAATAACATTACTATGAACTTTAAACTATTAATATACAAAAAGAAAGAAATTACCTTAACAACAGAAAGTTTAATATCATTGACATCAACAGTACCATTGTTGGAGCAGCTGACTTCAATGGGAATATTTTGTCCGGGGCAGAACCCCGACACGGGCACATTGATGACGGTGTTAGTTTTTCCGGAGCCCATACAACAACAACAGTATGATGCGTTGAATTCCATTTCTATAGGTTCCTGTTGAAAAAATATTCTAAAATAATAAAAATCCTGTATGGTATTATTAAAGTGAGACACGACAAACAACAGCAGTAGTCTTAATGGAAACAGGGAGCCTTAACACTAGATTCCCCGGTTCCCTCTGCCTACCCTAATACGTGCGGGATTCAAAAAAAAATATTATTACGGTAAGGTTATATATCTGTATGTTTGCTTTTTAACATCATGGTAGGTATCCAATTTAATATATCAGCTTTATCAGCTGTATCCCGCTCACAGCAGGATAGGCAGATTGAACTCACTTGTTAAGACACTCCGTTTACCATTATCCACCGAATTCTGGAGGCATGGCATGTTCAGTGGCGGAGCTCAACGCCGCACTTGGGCTCTGCACCAAAGCGAAGAAATGAAAAAAAATAATATTCAACCCTCAAGTGGGAATCGAACTCACAGCCATTTTACATTCACACACTTGTTATTATACATATATGAGTTGAAAGTGTGCCAATATACCTATAAATAATTCTATATATTTCATTTACAATTAAGCTAGACATGAATATGCAATCATCTTGCATAGCACAGAAGCCAGCAATGATAGTTGTGTATTTTCCTGGTTTTACCAGGAAAATACACAACTAGGGTTATACCTAGTGTATACATTTCTAGGTAATGATAATAAATCATAATGCACATGTTGTTCTTAATATATTCAAGTACTGGACGACTGCTAAACTTATCAATATTATAGATAGATAAGACTGATTCAGTTGTGGAGCAGTTTGCAATAAAGTCTGTCTGTAAACACAGTGGTTGTGGGTTAAATTCCCACTTGGAGGGAATGAATTCTTTAATATTTTAATTTTCTTGCTCTGGTACCAAGGCAAAGCGCAGCATTGAGTTGTGTCACTCAACATGATATGTCTCGAAAATTACGATTGGTACGTGGGGAACAGAGTGCTTCCACACTAGGTTCCCTCTGTCTCCCCAACTATATGCAATATGCAATATGAGGCCATAAAAAAAATCTGATAATACTAACCCTACAATATGGATCTTTATTAAGATCCAACAAATTGTATACACGAACTGCAACTTTTTTCTCTTGGTCAAATTTAAAAGATCTGTCGACTACCACTTTTATTTGATATCTAATATGACCATAGGAGCCCTCAAATGATGATGGACAATTTTGCGGCAGGTAGAAAGTAAATGGGAATTCATAATCACCAGGTTTAAGATAACATTCACCTAAATTAAAGATAAAAATATTACTTGGTATGGTTATTTAATAATTACATAAAAAAAAGCTCTCATTTTTTGCTGTTTTTTTAGACAAATATTAAAATTTCTTTTCACAGAAGAAATAGCAAGTAGAAATTTGCTAAATTCTTTCTTCTTCTTTTCTTTGTAATGACAATATTAAACACTTTGTGTAATATGTACTAAAACATTGATAGAAAGTATTGCCAAAAATTTTATTTAAATTTCATATTTGTGATGTTTATATCTCTTAAACTGTTAAGAAAAAAAAATAAAATAATAGAATACCTGATTCTCCACCAATTAAATATATTTTAGCATTTGCATATTCTTCATAAGAGTCATGGCTGACTGTGCGAGTTTCTCGTTTACCATTTACTGTGTAACTCTCCTGTGTAGTCCAATGTACTTTACAAAAACCTTTTAATTTTGCATATATACCTTAAACAAGATTAATAAATAAGTTTTGTATAGTTTACTTTTCTTTAGCTTCACACTGTACATATATGCCAAGGCAGAGGCAACCTAATATTATAATTCTGTTTTGACAAGGCATATTGACTGGCAAAAATAAATGGAGTTTGTGGTGGTGGAGTGCCATAGGCATGCAACTGTAAACCCAACGGTTGTTGGCCCTATTCACACTCAGTTGAAACCTCAGTCTGGCAAAGCACAGCATTTGACTCCTCCCACTCAATATATAATGGGCCACAAATTTGAGGGATGAAAGTATAAAATATTTCATACCCCTTATCGGGAATCACACCCGTAACCATCACCTTTAAAGTCACATGTTTGTGCCCCTGTGCCACAACAGCCTCAATATGGTAATATTTTTTTTAGAAAAACATTCATAATTCAAAAAAGTTTAAGAACTAATTTAATTATATTGCTTTTTTATAATCCCATATAGAATAAAAGAAGTACAATACCAATACACAATATTATTCTTTTAATTTTGAAATATTTTGGAATGTTATATTAATTGCATAGTATTTTAATGTGTGAAACAATTAGCTTATCAAACCATTACTCCAGTAGTAGTAAATTTAGGTCTATGCTGTATCACAGCAGGTTAGGTGGAGGCAACCTGTCAACATAACGTCAAGATACTCTATTTCCGTTAAGATAATTATGTTCCTTACTTTCCGCATTCTCGAGGCATTACATGTTGAATGCTGGGATTAAACACTGCACTTTACCTAGGTACCACAGTAAGGACATGAAAATAATAAATATTTCATTCCCCAGAGTGGGAAAGAGCCCACAATCGTGGTGTTTACAATAGCTTGACACAAACAAAACACTTGTGCCCCTACGTTACGACGGCCTCGAGCTCCAATAGTATTCTAATAGCATGAAAACAAGAAAGTGCTACAGGTATTATTTATAAATCAAAATCTTAACTTGCTTATTAGCAAAAAATGTGTACAAAGTAAATATAAAATCTTATTTAGCAAACATCAATAGGTAAGTTACTTACCACGAAAAGTTTTTTCCTTCTCTTGATGAAATACAAGTTTTCCTTTGACGGTTTGCCCAGGATAATATGTCCCGTTGGGACTTTCTAAGACGATTCTACCTTCATCAAAACCCATTTTAGTTTGTTCACTACAATATATCTTAATATATTTATATTTATATAATATATAACTATTTCGTTCAAATATTATATAAATTACGCTCAAATATATGCTGTACACAAGTAATTTATATTTAAAATTAGGAAATCCTTAGAAAGATAAGTCTATAAAAAAACGTTGATTTTTATTTTCTACACAAGAATATTATATTTTTATCTACGCTTCATATTCACAAGTTATCACACACACATTGACTTGAATATTGCAAATAATAAAAATAGCCGGCGAATATGCACTGAGATCTGAATGAGTTGTACTTGAATTGAAGTTTGATTTGAATTAGGGTTGGTGATCGTAGATCGAGTAATCAAAGAATCGATTTTACAGGCCAAAAATATTGATTTTTAAATCGATATGGAGTACTGAATTGATTGACAGTCGCTATTGCACCTTGAATATACAAATTACTTATTATAAATTGTTCTAATGAAAATGAGAGTAGGAATAGGGGCGTCCAAGTAGGCCGTGTCCACCCCAGAATAGTTTGGTGCTCATCCCAGAAATTTTATTAGCAAAAGAATTGCTCCGAAAATAAAAAAAGACAACATTTACACGAAAATACCTTTTCAAAGTTAAAAACTAGAAACGCCAATGAGTAACCAAAATAAATAACCTGTAATATTACGGTAAAGATTAATTATTGAAAACGTAGTCTCTATATGCTGAGTTTCCCTCTTCAGATTATTATTATAATTTTGTAACTATTTAGGTTACCTTTGACCCTCTTATGTTACTTTTATACAAGACTTAACATATTACTATAACGTTACTTTTTTAATCCTTTAATCGTAAACCGAAATTAGTAATTTCTGATTATACATCGTTATGATTAATCTGATTCAGTTTATGGCATTATAGAAATAGTTGTACCAAGCATAGCACAACAATTTGAAATTGAATATTTATGTAGAATAACGATCAAATTCCTAAACATAAAAAATATATACATATAAATAGATTAAATTTATTAATACATGAAAATTGAAATTGAAGAATATGAGTGATAATGCAGTGTTTATAATTTTATAAAGTAATTGTATTTCACTACAATATTTTAATTGTAAATATTGTAAATAAATACAATATTTTAATTGTTCTTTTTATCGAATTATTCGATTTTGCTAATAAAATATCCTTTCGATTTATTATTGGATTTTTTTATGGAAGAAAGCTGTATATATTTTTTTATTTTAAAGATAACTTTGTATAAAGTGTAATATTTTAACAAATGAAATATCAAATAAGTTCAATACAATCTCACAATTTTTTGTATAAACTGTGCTAATAAAAATGGTTGTCAAACTCTATCAATGTAGCTTGGCTGTTTGTCAACGTGAATTATGATTTGTGACCAAGATCAGTTTAATACGAAACATCGTTGAGGCATAACGATATAAGAATTTTCTTGAAAATGCGCGTATTTTTATTATTTTAATATTTATATATTGTTTATTTTTGAAAAAAAAATTCGATATGTTGTTAAACTATTAATTTTTTAATTTGATACCAATTTTATATGGTATATAAAAAAATTCTACACGCTAACTGGATTTTTTGAATTACAACCTGAATAGTGTAGTAAACGAAATGAGTTTTATGAATTAAACTTTAAAAATCTTTTAATTTAATCGTTTTAAATTTATTCAAAAATGGCAACGTCACACAAAGATATTGAATTGAGTCCCGTAAATACACAACCGGACAATAATAAACCGGCGGCAAATGTGCCGGTGCATGATGAAGAAGATGTTATCATTGGACGATTCAGAAAAATAAGTTCAGCAAAATCTATGGCCGCTACGAACGGCAATATTCAATATCCTTCTGAGATTATCCGAAGTGACACTGACCTAGAAGCTGGGTTACAGTTTAGAGCAAAAGAAGGTGAGAAGGATAAGCTTCTTGACACTATTACGAATGGCGCAGTTCTTCGCCCTAAGTCTCCAGTAACAAAAAGCAGTTTCAGAGATGTTGAAAAACCTTCTCGGTTTAAAGATCAACCTTCAACTACTAGATTTCAGGTATGTAAATTTTAATGAGGAATAAAAAATTAAATAATACCATATAACACACCATAAATTACCATACTATAATTTACAATTATATAATATGATATTAATATTTCCATTTCTTCACTCTGGTGTCGAGGTTAAGCGCGGCGTTGAGTTCTGCCACTCAACACGCAATGCCTCCAAAATTCGGCAGAAAATGGGGAACGGAGTGTCTTAACGCTAGGTTACCTCTGCCTGCCCTGCTGTGAGCGGGATACAGCGTGAAGCTGATTTTTTTAATTTAATTTGATTTAAAATGTTTTTTCAACGTGGTCTTTTCTTTTAAACAATCAATCAAAAACCATATCTGATAATAAAAAATCATTCTGCCAATGGGTTAATGTGTTGAAAGCCTGAGCTATAATTGAGACATTTAGTGGGTAAAAATGAAGAGATAAAGATATATTATTTCCCTGATCAGGGATTGAATCCATTATCATTTCATTTTCAGTCTTGCACTGTCTAATTGCACCACAATGGCTGCATAATATTTTTTTTATCATTCTCTCCATGTTTATAATTCACCTCTCAATATTTCATATAAAATATCATTAAATTATTGTTTATTAAATACTAATATTTACTCATTATTGTATATAAAAGTATAATTTTTCACTTATCGATGCAAATATTGAAAGTATTTTAAGAATATAAAAATATATTTTAAAACTATAACAATATACTTACTTTATGTCGTAAAATTTAATTACATACTGTAGGAAGATTTAAACCTCATCTTGAAGCTTTCATAGAGCAACATTATCCTTGTTTTGTTTTCAAATCCTGCAGTTAATTTAAAAAACAGCATCATCACACAAACATATTGGATTAAGTTAGTAAATATTAATAAATCGGCAGCAAATGTGTGATCAGTAGTAAGTGCTTGATGAAGAAAATGTTATCATCCACCATATAATTTTGAACATCTCCTATATAGTATTTTAAATATATTTCAAAATATTCCCTAAAAAACTGTACTAATAAATAGCAGTGTAGTAATAGTACTGTATTAATAAATATGAGAAGTACCTCACTTAGGACCATCGTGGGGGCAGTGGGACAGCATCTGACTGTCAAAGCAACAGCAAATAGGTACAATTTAGGGAGGTGTAGTAAGAAGACAATATGCTTTGAGTTACACCATTCAACTTGCAATGTTCTAAAACTTAGGAGATGCATAGGGGATGGAGTGTTTTAACTCTAGGTTCCCTCTACCTACTCTGCAATATGTGACATACAATGTGAAGCTAAAAAATAAAAGCTTAGTATAGAATAAAAAAACAAGTGGTTATTGTTAGAGATATTCTTAAAAATTGTTAATTTATTTAAACTTATTTGTTAACCTCCAATGACAATTGTTTTAGAGAGTTTGCCTAAATATATTGTTAAATAAACTTAAAACGTAAAAAATATGTATAGTATGATTTTGTTTTTGAATATTTCAAGCTTATTATACATAGTCTGTAGTAAAATAGTTTTCTATATATTAAATATACATATATGCAACAGGAACTAGCAATGACCTCATTCCGATAAGAAATAAACCATGCATACAGGTATTATGTAAATGCTGTAGAACAATATTCATTGCCACACTAGCTTTAGCAACGATTTTAACTTTATAATTCCATTCAAAAGCTATTTTAACTACAAATAATGGAAGGCTTGTATTGTGTAAAATAAACTGATTCACATAATGGGATTAGATAAGGTACTTTATAGTGGTATATATTATGTGAAGTTATATTTTTACACACATAGATTTTTTGTTGATTCATGTAGAATTGTGAACTACTGTTTTCTATGTTAAGAAAATTTTAATAAATAAATAAATGAAAATAAATAAATAAATCATCTTCACACTGTATTCCGCAGCAGAGTAGGCAGAGGGTACCTAGTGTTAATACACTCTGTTTCCCACTTTCCGCCGAATTCTGGAGGTGTTGCGTGTTGTGGCGAAACTCAACACCGCGCTTTGCTCAAAACCAAAGCGAAGAAATGGAAATATAAATTTAAATAAATATTGCATTTCCTTGAGTGGGGATCGAACCTACAACCAGTCGCGTTTACAGTTACATTTTGTGCTACTGCGCCATGACTCAGTAAAATATAAATAAATATTACTTAAAAAGAAATAATTCAAGTTTTTTTGACAATGGACCCACTGTACACAATGGTTGTCCTCAAATTTAACTCCTATATAGAAATATTTATATTGAAAATCATATTGTTTTCCTGTTTAGTTGACAAAGTTAGCCGTTGCCGTCAATTAGTTACGGCGTTCACTTGAAGAAAGTAGAGAACAGAATTATCTGTCATTCGATGCTGTTTAAGGCAGGACGTACGTACATACCACGACATCAACTTCTTTCTTTTTGATTCTTTCTTAGGATCCTTAAAGGAAATGGTAGTCTACGTCGGCAAAGCCAAAAGAGGGTTATTTCAATAAATGCAGCGGTCCACGTTAGCGGCGCCTATACCGATAAATCATAATAGCAATAAATTGGATAATCACCTATACTTCCCATAGCCTCGGCGTACGTCTTAATATTGTAACATGTTACCACTGTATGCGTAGCGATAGTTTTTTTTATAGCTTAAATGACAAAGCTCATAGTACAGTTTTCACGAAGCCCATAGTACAGTTTTCACAGGCATACATTTTTTTTCCAGTATTTTAAGACAATTAAATTGGGATGTCACTTTTAAACTGATGAAAACTCTCTTTACACACATATATNATATATTTAAATTACAAATAATCATAATCAATTATAATATAAGAAAGTTTAACACAAAAAAAGTCAACGCTGAATGCGTTTGTAGAGCTTTAAGTCACGTACGACGGCAGTTCTATTATTCCTATTTTAATAAAGTACTACAAAAAATGTCTGTAGGCTTGTGGACGTCCACCCTAAGGCTAGGTGTAGGGGGCCGTGGATTGGCAATGAATAGCGGATTAGACTGGTTTTGTACATGTAGCGACATTCCAAGAAGCTACAAGGGACAGTAATCAAATATTACAAGAATATATATAGATACATACATATAGGTATTATTTCGTATTAGGTATTTGTTTAGGTAGGTATTAGTAGGTAGCTTAGGTTATACCATTTGTACAGTTTGATAGGGTTTTTATTAACTTACTTAGGGACTAGCGTTGAGTTCCGCCAATCAACACGCAATGTGTCGACAATTCGGGGGAAAGTAGGAAACGGTAGTGTCTGAATGGAAACGGAGTATCTTAACATTAGGTTCCCAGGTTCCCTCTACCTACCCTGCTATGTGGGAGATACATGCATGAAGCAAAATATATATAAATATTTGATTATCGCAAAATTAAGAAAGAAATGAAACGGTTACGACCAGCTCTATGTCAATGTTCACTTCTGTAAACCTTAAAAATACATAAAAATCGCGTCACGTTTTTTTTGATTGCAAATTGTTATAAGTATTCCATAATTTATTGGAAATAGACATTTTTTTAGAATGTACAATAGTAGAAACTATTGTCTATTACTTCTTATATTCTTTTACCTTTATACAAATAAAAAAATAAATTAGCTTCACGCTGTGTCCCGCACATAGCAGAGTAGACAGAGGGAATCTAGTTTTAAGACACTCCGTTGCCCACTATCCGCCGAATTCTGGAGGCATTGCGTGTTAAGTAGCGGAACTCTACGCCGCACTTCGCCTCCACACTAGAGTGAAGAAATGGAAAATATAAGTTTAAATAAATATTTCATTTCCTCGAGTGAGGATCGAACCCACAACCAGTCCCGTTTACAATCACACTTAGTGCCCCTGCCTCACGACTAGCTTCAATATCAATCATATATTTCATATTGAATAGATTTCTTAATATTTATTAATTTTATCTACTTATTAATTTTATCTACGTGAGGCCGGTCGTGGCGCAGCGGCACGAGGTGTGACTGCAAAACCGACTGGTTGTGGGTTCGATCCCCACTCGAGGAGATGAAATATTTACTTAAATTTATATTTCCATTTCTTCGCTCTGGTGTCGAGGTTAAGCGCGGCGTTGAGTTCTGCCACTCAACACGCAATGCCTCCAGAATTCGGCAGAAAGTGGGGAACGGAGTGTCTTAACACTAGGTTCCCTCTGCCTACCCTGCTGTGTGCGGGATACAGCGTGAAGCTAATTTAATTTTTTATTTTTATCTACATACTTTGAGTTTACTAGAACTGCCGTTTTATGAAACACTTGTACAACACACAAGTATTCTTCAAATTAATCGTTGACTCACCAGGAAATATTACTTCAACTAATTCCATATCAAAAGCAGTTTTAGCAATATGTACTATAAACTACAGGTTATACAAATTTGAACCACTTAAAGCAATATGAAAATAGCGAGTCCAGAATCCGTTGGTCAGTATAAGTGGGCGCGTCTAAATATAGCGCATCTAAAAATACACGCCGTGGCAATCCCATCCTTGCTCTCTTGGGTCAAATGATTGAATTCAACTTGACTTGGACCCTTGGGTTACCTCGGGATATGGTGTAGACAACGGAAGGAATCAATTAAGAACTTATGGTTGTAAGAAATTAGTATATCCTTATTGGAAAAGTTTTTTCCAACGTCTTTTGATATATTTTTTTAATAAACTTAAAAACAAAAGCCAAAAATCTTTTAATCGATCCGTATTTGGTTTAGTTTTCTATAAAGAAAGTAAATTTTTAAGGCTATAAATATAGTAAATCTTTGAAAAAAGTTTTTTTACCATTAAGCAAATCAGAATGAATGGAACAATTTTATTAAAACTAATGGGTGGTAATCGCAGGTAGTACTTCAACACTAGATAAACATTATAAAACTAAAATGCTACTATCTTATTACGATTAGATACTAGTATTTTAGTTTATGACTAAGTATTAAGTAAATTAGCTAGGTACATGTTGGTATTGAATTTTGAATAACTAGGTCTCTGTGATAATATCTCTATGGATTTTCAAGATTCAAGCTATTTTTCTTTTATTCGAGCCGTAAGATGTATAACCGGGCTAAATCCTCGTCCCGATTATTAAACCCATCTATATTTTTTTTAACTCGGAGCTCTATCCCGAATATGGCGGGATGGTCAAATAGAGCCAGATGTTAAGGTAATATTTTTTTCTTTGCTTTCTGCCAAAAATTCGGGATATTCCGTGTTGAGTTACGTATTTAACGCCGCAGTTTGTCCTATCAGCGCAGAAATATAGATAATTATTGTTTCCGAATGAGGATCGAACCACTATCGTCGTGTATATAGTCAGGCGCAGTCCGACTGCGCTTAAATGGCGTATTACTTAATAAGTATTAATAAGTTGTTATCTGTACTATTAATAACACAATAACATATTGGACAAAATTAAAATAGCATTAACTCATAATAACCTTTAAGTAAAAGCAGTTTTATGATAAAATAATACCGTTACATAGAATAGGCCGAAGATTGAATCATCTATATCTGAATGACGTATTGATAGGAAACGAAACGTATGGGCAACGAATTTTTTAATGCGACGTGACTTGTCATAATTATAGGCTACAAACTAATATAATCTGTAATTTTTATTATGAACGGTTCACGTTTGGCTGTTTATAAATATTTAGAAACAATAATATAGGCCAGTTATGGCGTAGGAGCGCTAGCGTGTGGCTGTAAACGCGAAAGATTGTGCGTTCGATTCCCGAATGGAGGGAATGAAATATTTAACTTTCACTGGTGGTCTGGTCTGGCAAAGTGCCTCCAGAATCCGGTTAAAAATGGGGAGCGGAGAGTCTTAACACTAGGCTCCCTCTGCCTACTCTGATATGGGATACGTAAACAGTAAAAAGTCTTTGTAACTAGTTTTTTTAGGTTGAATATTTCTGATGGTTGTTGCTAAATAACTTACATTTAAATTTGTTGTATCTGATTGAATTTTTTTTCTATTTTAAATAATGTAAACACGCATAAGCTGGTATAGAATAAAAAATCGTAGTTAAATTATTGTTTATAAAATAAATCAAATAAATCAGCTTCACGCTGTATCCCGCGCACAGCAGGGTAGGCAGAGGGAATCTAGTGTTAAGTAAGACACTCCGTTCCCCACTTTCTGCCGAATTCAGGAGGCATTGCGTGTTGAATGGCAGAACTCAACGCCGCGCTTTGCCTCGACACCAGAGCGAAGATATGGAAATATAAATTTAAGTAAATATTTCATCTCCTCGAGTGGGGATCGAACCCACAACCAGTCGATTTACAGTCACACTTTGTGCCCCTGCGCCATAACTGGCCCCTCAATTATTGTTTATTTTTTAAATATTTATTTGGTTCTTAGAGCGAACAGAGTAATTTTAACATGTAATTTAATTTTATAAGTTCTGTTATTTGCAAATTCACGATTTGTGCCACGACTGCCACATGGGCACAAAGTGTGACTGTAAAATCGACTGGTTGTATGTTCGATCCCCACTCGAGGAAATGAAATATTTATTTACATTTATATTTTCATTTCTTCGCTCTGGTGTCTAGACAAAGCGCGGCGTTGAGTTCCGCCACTCAACACGCAATGCCTCCAGAACACGGCGGAAAGTGGGAAACGGAGTGTCTTAACGCTAGTTATCCTCTGCCTACCTTGCTGTGTGCGCGATACAGCGTGAAGCTAAAAGAGCAAATTTCTATAATATAAAAAACATTTATTGCATACTTACTTAAAGTAAATAAATAATATTTTTTTTAAATAATTTCCAAATGCTTAATAATTAATATCCGTTTCTATTTCAGATGGAAGACAAACAAGACGAAGCCACAGAGTCTGACGGTTCAGGCATGGAGAGTGACGACCCGCTGACTGCTACTGACACTAAATATGGGAAAAGCTTTAGGTAACTTCCCCGTACCCTATACTAATTTATATGGCAAAACCATTTCATTAGTTCCCGCATGAAGCAGGGTAGGTTAACCTAGTGTTAAGATATTTCGGTTCCTTTGATCGAACTGAACGAAGCGTTTTGTCTTCTCAGCAGTATTTTAGTACATATAAAGAGTAAGTTATTTTCAATTTAATTATATTTTTTTATATATAAAAAATTAAATAAAAATAAATATTAATAAAAAATTAAATCAGTTTCACGCTGTATTCCGCACACAGCAGGATAGGCAGAGGAAACTTAGTGTTAAGACACTCCGTTCTCCCGCTTTTTGCCTAAGTTTTCGAGACATTGCGTGTTGAGTGACGGATATCAACCTTGGTGTTAGAGCAAAGAAATGAAATTAACAAAATAATAACTTATTGTCTCGAGTGGGGATCGAACCCACAACCGTCACATTAAAGTCACACCTTTGTGTCCACGACGGTCTCTATATATAATAATAATCACATTTTTATTTCTAAATTGAGTAGATTTTTTAACTTTATATAGATATTATATACAGTAGTAACCTCCAAAGCTGCGGGTAATCCATATTATTAAATTCGAAACACGTTTCAGCTAGGACAATGTACTTTCATCATTAGAAATTTGTGATTGTGCAATGGCCCTCACACCGTATTTAGATACATTAAAGCTGCGTTACACAAAACCGATATTTGCATACACTACCTACATACTAATATATCGTTTTAGCATTGTATATAAATTAGATAAGTGCATCAACATAATGTATTAGTTTTTTTTATTAGAGAGTGAGAGTTTGGCCACTCAACACACAATGTTACGAAAATTCGACAAAATATCGTAGACGAAGTGTCTTAACACAGCGCGAAGTTTCAATTATTTTCAAAATATATGTGCATCAATCAGTAATTTTACATTTTTACATGCCAGTATAAGAATTGGGTGAACAAAATTTTATAAAAATAAGTGACCTTGTTACGGTTATTATTGTCGAAATGGATGTTTCTTGTAGGTCGAATAGCTACAACTGGAAGTCGATTATTATAAATAGTAAATAATTCATTTTTAGGGTTCCGTACTCAAAGAGTAAAACGGAACGAATATTACTAAGACTCCTGAGCTTTTTACAGATGATGTGTTTTTGTTGTCGAACAATAAGTAACAGAATAAAATAAATATTTATAATCGCTCCCATACAACAAACGTGTTTTTTTTGCTTGTCTTTATTATTTACGAAACCCCTTCGTGCGCGAGTCCCACTCGCACTTGGACGGTTTTTGTATAATAATATGTATTTAGTGTCAACTACTACAGTACGTACTATTTTGGTATATTTACAAATGTCGAAACAATATAGTTTATGACGCGTAGTTTCGATTTGCATAACGTATTGTTTTAAGAAAATCTCGTTTTGGGTACATTGGATATTTTGTTAGGATGAGATTGAAAAGAAGTTTGTCTTAATAATAAACCTAAATACGAACGAGTTTTTGGACAGTTTCCAAGAGGCGCGGGTTCAAATCCCATTAAATTATGGATTATGGACATACATTATAATAAAATGAAATATAATATTTATTGTACAGACATTTTACACGTGAGGCATTGCCGCGGCTGGACAACTACAGGAATGTATTATCGTTACACGCCGCGCCCCGACCTACCTTAGATGAGCTTCACAATGCTTCTCTATCAAGAAAGGTAAGAGTGGTATCCAATTTTTATAAAAATATAGTGTATCTGCATAGGCATAATCAGCGTTGAGTTCCGCCTCTCAACACAATGAAAGTGGAAAATGGAAGTATCTTAATGGAAACGGAATGCCTTAACACTAGGTTCCCAGTGCCTACCCTGCTATGAGCGGGATACGGAGCGAACTTAAAGAAGTATAAATTTAAATTATCTTAGCGCACTGTGACTGCGTCCGACTGTAAACGCGATGGTTGTGAATTCGATTCCCGCTCAGAGAAATAAATTATTTCATTTCTCTGGCAAGACTTTTCAGCTGATACTGGACTCTCTGTGCCTACAAACACAATACAACAAATAAATTAGTGAGAGATTTCTATTTTAATTTAAATTTATGACTGCTTTTGATTAAATTGTAATATGATTTATAGAATTTGTTGATAATTTGTAATATCGTAATTGAATGTCTCATATTACAACGCTGAAACTCAGAAACTTACCTACAACTGTTACATTATTTCCGTAACTTATATGCGTGAAACATTTAATATATTAAATTATAATATAAAGTTTCATGCTAACTTTAAAACATATAAAATAATAGCCTTGAACTCTTCTAGAATTTAATTGTTGAAAACTAGATTTTACCTGCGACTTCAAATCCGCAAGGTCCAATGGAAATATATAAGGTAATTTATAAATCGGTCTGAATTTAAGATCTGAGATCGCTCTTGAGACGCCGTTTTCTTTGGAGACGGCAACTCTAACTTTGAACACTAACTTTGTCCGCATGTACAGTGGATTACATCGACATAATTAACATGATGTAATATAGCCTATAGCCTTCCTAGATAAATGGACTATCAAATGCAAAACGTATTTTTTTTATTTGAAGTAGTAGTTTCTGGGATAAGAGCGTTCAAACAAACAAAATTTTCAGCTTTATAACATCAGTAATAAAGAAAATATTTAATTCTTACAAACGTAATCTCAGAATATCTGAAAAGTGTCTGACTATTTATTCGATGGTTGTCAATTTTATTCCCATTTGGGGGAATGTTAAAAGAATTTTTGTTCCTAAAGGAAGCCCAGTATTGCATACTAATGGCAAATCGAACATGCGAAAATTATGGTAGAGAACAGAGTGTTTTGATAATAGGTTCTATCAGACTACTGTACTTATTTAGAAAACGCATAAAAATTTTAACGTAGCGGGATTCGAACTCGCGCCTCCTGGAAACCGACCAGGCGCTCTGACCACTGAGCCATGCGTTCTCATCAAGCTACGTCGAAATTTTTATACGCTTGTTACAACTTATGTTGTTAGCATTTCTGTAGGGAGATTTTTACAAATTTCCGCTACCCAAAGGTAACTAAGAATTATCGTCTGGCAAGAGAGAATGCTATTTATTAAATATTTTAAACATTTTTATACGTTTTCTAAATAAGTTTTTTTCTTTTCTAAGTGTGAATTAACATTTTAAAAATGTTAAAAACAGACTACTGTACTTTAAAAAGCAGTAATAGAGGAAACAGTAAAAATTATAACTACTATAACAATAATTTATTTACTACATCAATGTTTTAATTTATTTTGGTCGCGTCTTCTTACTATAGAAATATTCAAGCGAAACTGATCGTTGAAAATAGTCAGTTAATGTCAAACAAAAATCATAAATCACACGGTGGCCAGAGTAAAATATTATTGTTATATTTTTCAATGTATTTTCAGAATTTTCTTTGTAGAATGATATAATCTCATACGTAACATTATTTAAGATCACTTTATAAGAAATAACTAAATCATTTTTAAAATTTAAATTATTTTATCTTAATTTCTGTTTCCTTCGTGGCATAAGCGTGCGACTGTAAGCACGACGGTGGAGGGTTTATTTCCACTCGGGGGAACGAACTATTTAATAATTTAATTTTCTCACTCTGGTAATGAGGTAAAGGCGGTATTGGGTTCTTCCACTCAACACAATGCCTTAAAAATTGAACGGAAATGTCTTAATGGCAACGGAGTGACTTCATACTAGGTTCCTAGGTCCCCTGCCTAATCTGCAAAGAATTGTCCCATTTGCTACATATATATTTCTATATTCCTTTTTACATTGATTGTAACAAACCTAATAAGGTAATAATTTTGTCATTTAATTATTTTCATCTACCTAGATACTTCCTGATTCATCATATGAAAACCACCTATTTCCTTTAAGTATGAACGTCCCGCTAACGTTAGCGAATATAGGAACTTTAAAAGCATAAGGAAGTTTGGCTCAGTCCCATATTGATTAAGATCTTTCTTAGAATACCGTAATTATATCTATACCTAGATTCCGCTTAGTAATATTCTTAATAATGTATTTACTGAATCAATTGAAGTTTTAACTAGAAAATGATTTATTTGCGGCTTTTTCCGTTTCCAAAGAGTCTTTTTGTGAAGTCGACTTAAATTCGTTTTTAATTTTCTGATGTGAGTAGATTTTACTGTGGGCGGAACTTAAAATGTTGTAATTATCAATTTTTGAGGCCCGCCGTGGTTTAGGAGCACAAGCGTGCGAATGTAAATTCGATAAAATGTGGATTCGATTCCCACTCGAGAAAATGAAAATTTAATATTTTCTTTTCCTCGCTCTGGTGGGGATGTGCCTGGATGAGAACGGAATGTCTTAACACTAGGTTTCCTCTGGCCTAGCCTGCTATCTTCGGGATACAGAGTAAAGCTTTAATCATTTTACTGTATTCCAAAATTCTACAAACTATAAACACACTGATATTCGATATTGGAATATGTTATTCATGCTCCAATATATTCAATGCCAAATTAAGTAAAAAAAAAATTGTATAGTATGAACATAAGTTTTGACTGAATAAATTGTTCCCGTATGTACACACATATATATATATATATATNATATATATATATATATGTACATACATCATAGACGACACATAAAAATTTATATTCGTACCGGAAATTTTTACGATTCGATTTGTCCTTGTATGCGGAGTTCGTAGTGTGATAAACGGATGGCAAGAGTCAAACATCTATGTACAAATATACATATTTTAGTTTAAATTAAAAATATATAAATATATCAAAATAAAGCAGAAAAAATATAATTTACCGTAATAGCGCTTTGGAGATATACTTACACCCAATTTAACACGATGGTTATATAACCATGAGTATTTACTCAGTCGGGAAAATGAATTATTTTCATTTCTTTGCTCTTAACAAGAAAATCGCGGCGTTGACTTCCGCCATTCTACACGCGATTACTCAAAATTCGGCGGAGTGTCTTGACACAAGATTGAAGGTTTTTTTCTGCCTTACTACGTACAGGATAAAGCTAAAAAAAGATTAATAACGATTATTTACGGTTTCACATATAAACCATATAGAATTTCCATTACTTACGCACTTCACAGTTTTGTCAGCTTTTTGTCGTGTCAGTCGTTTGATGTTAGTCGCAAAATGAGTCGATTGTTAGTCGCAAATATTTATCGGTGGCCACACCTGAATCAATACATCAGCCCTACAGTTCAACCATGTGTTGCTTCTCTTGTATTCCGAGTACTTCCTTCTGTAGTGATGTTATCTCGTAATTTTACGTATAAAAAGTTTAACTAAACAACTGTTGGGACAATTTTTTTTTTGAAAGAAAGTTAAAATGATTAGCTAGGTCGTTACGGTAAATGCGAACTGTGTTCCAAATTTTTTAATATTTATAATTAAAAATACCGTTTACACAATTTTCAAATAATCTTTTATAATGAAAAATAAATTTATATGTAAAATAAAATCGGTCAAGTACGCGTCGGACTCGTCTACTGAGGGTTTCGTACTAATTTCAGGTTTGTTGATCAAAGTGATGTAGGTATAACATAAACTTGACAAACTTAAATTTACGGGCATATGCACTCCTCAAGTAAGAAATTAAACACAATTATAAGTTTATATTGGAAATAGACTATTCCATATTAAATTTCAGCTTGATCCACACGATCTCAACAAAAAAGGGTCTTGGCAGACGAACAGACGGACAACAAAATGAGGGTTCCGTTTTCTCCTTTTGAAACACGGAACCTTAAAAATAATAATTCTATAATAATTTTTTCATAAGTAATCCTCGTCATTATCTGATCGTGACGATGTTCTTTTTACTTACTATGAATAGTGAGTATAACTGAATAGAACGGCAGATGTGTGTACCAAATACACCTTTAGATTGGGATACTATACAATTTTTTATGTTCAGTTACTTATTTCGACACAGTTCCATGTTGCATAATAACAATAAGCACAAAAGTACCAAAAGAAATGAATGAACGAAATCATAATAATAATAACGAAATCCAAAGAGATTTTTTTGATTATGTCCCGGATTTTACAGAATAAACAGTGACTTAAGGAGATAAGAGAGAGATCCGACACTGGGAAGCGCAACTCACTGAGGCATTGCGCTAGGTCTGTATCTATTATTACTTTTTTTTCTCAGTAGGCAAATCTTACGCACTGTAATTTCGAGTTATTTAATATTTATTGACGGAACTCTACGCCGCGCTTTATTTTATTGATTAATATCTGAAAATAAATAATTTCTTGGAATGGGAATCGAATCCACAATCGTTGCGTCTACAGTCGTGTGCCCGCTGCGCCACGACCTTTGCCCTTATATTAAGAATTTTATGTAATTAAAAATGATGACTCTTTGAAATTAAATACATAAGAATGTTATATCAACTAAGATCTTTTGAATTGCTCATTCAAAAACGCATAATTAAACATTATACCGGTATTTACGTTAATTGGTATATTTACTTACAATAATTCAATAGCTTATCAATGCTAAGTCAAGGTTAGAAACAAGCCATACATGTAGTCGACCACGTGGTCTCTATGTATAAAGGGAAATATAATAGGTCACGCGTGCACGTTGCTAGGAATTGTTATTTGTTTTCATTTGCAACGCGACTGTTGTGGGTTCGATTCCCACTCGGAGGAATTAACTATTTTTATTTTCTTGCTCTCTGAGCTCGTTGGGTTCTGCCACTCAACACGCAATGTCTTGATAATTGGACGGAAAGCAAATAATGGATTTTCTTAACACTAGGTTAAAAAGTTGGCTGTGTTTTCAACAACTCACAAATGTCGTTTTACTGCTTTCTTAGATTTAGTATTTTTAGTTTAGTCCAGGAAATTAAATATTTAATATTTTCACTTCCTCGTTCTGGTAACGAGGTAATGCTAGGCGTTGTGTTCCGCTCTGAAATTCACCGAAAAGTGCGGAGTAGCGGAGTGTCTTAACACTAAGTTCCCTCTGCCTACATGTGGATATATGTGGATATATCTGCATATATATGGGATATAGCGTGAAGCTAAAAAAAGTATATATTTTAAAAAGCTCTACTGAAAATGTGTATTTTTTTTATTGAATATTTCCAAAATAATTTGTTGAAACCATTTATTTTCTAAGTAAGTTTAGAATAATGTAAATCGTAATAACTTATAATATTATTTAATTTCTATTGTATTTTACAATGTCGTCGTAAATTCACACTAAATCTCAACACCTTATTATGATAACAAAGGGTACCTAAAAGAAGGTCGATGGATGTATTTTTTTTTAATTTTCACACGATATAGACATAAAGAGAAGTCGGGCTGATAAAAAAAACGTTATGGGTGTTCGCGATTAAAGTCTGTATTTGTGTTTAAAACTTCTGGCAACGAACCCACAGCCATCTGTAATCTATACTATATAAAAAATTCTGCGGTATAGCTGGAATAACGGGAAGCGTCAAAATTTTGCATGCGTCCTAGAGTCCTAAGAGATGCAGGGGAGAATTTAGAGATGATTTCTGGAAATTTCCAAAAAACGGGAAAATACGGGATTTTGCGTTTACCCGAACGTAATTGCTTAATTTTTTAATAAAATAAACTAGAAGAAATTATCGTATTCCACTTATTTTGTCCAGTAGGGTAACAAAAGTCGTTGTTAGGTTGTGCATCTTAGCACTTGTGTTCTAAAAATGAGTGAAAAGTGGAGCCCGATGTGTCCTGACACTATAATCTCCTCCCTACCTCCAAAGTGTAAAATATTATAACACAATACTTATTTATAAAACGTATAAAAATTTTAACGTAGCGGGACTCGAACCCACGCTAAGTTCACATTTTTATACGTTTTCTAAAAAAGTATTATATTTTTCCCTCCTAAGTGTGGAATAACTCTTTAAAAATGTTAAAAGTACATACAATATTGGATACGCATTCTTCAGATCACATGACCGTCCATAGAATGAACTGTTTACTCCACGCTTGTTCACTAATTACCATCGCAGGTACGACGGTCCTAATTACGTCTTCAATTACCCGGTCGTGGGGTCTATGGGTCAATATGGGTAACCATTTCTTTCTTAGTTTACATCGTATGTTTGTATGTTTGTCTGTGTATGTATGTACTTGGCGCCATTGTGGCGCAGCTTGTCGGGGAAATAAAAAATGACCATAATTATGATTTGGTTTTGTAAAACGCGGCGTTGTATTCCGTCTTCCATCATATTATATTATTTTTGGACTAGAAATTAGAGTTAAATGTGATGAAGATAAAAATCTTAGCAAATTTGAGCATTCTATGAAAAAACGTTGTTTTTATACTTACGTTTATTAATATCTATTTGTAAAATAACAAAAAAGATTTCACTTTATAAGAACAATTTTTAGGTAACAAAATTTTAGTATTGGTTTCTATCAAAGGACGTGACATGCTTTCAATTGAACGTTTTTTTTTCACGTTTTTATGGTAAGAAAATTAAACCGCAGAATGATCAATTTTTTTTACAGTTTCCACTGTAATTAATAGTTTTCCACTTTTAAATTGTAATTAATAGTTTTTTTAGGACATTATTAATATACTTTCACATCGTATAATATTATGAAGATATAGGTAGGAGTCATGTAGGTTATCCATTCAGACATTTTAGAAACTTAATGAAAACTAGAAAACTATTTCATATCGAATAAAATTAGTAGTTTTATTACATTTCAAATATTTAAAAATAACTTATAAATGTCATATAAATTATATTTATAACATAGTCTCGATTCTGTCTTTAAAAATCTAATAAAAAGCTAGACTAAATCTTGAACTTAAAACGACCCATTATTATTGTCCATATTGTCCAGTTTCCGATCGCGCTTCAGTAATTTATCGTATCCCGCATACAGCAGGGTAGGCAGAGGGAACCTAGTGTAAGACACTCCGTTCCCCACTTTCTGCCGAATTCTGGAGGCATTGCGTGTTAAGTGGCAGAACTCAATGCCGCACTTTGCCTCGACACCAGAGCGAAGAAAAGGAAATATAAATTTAAGTAAATATTTCATCTCCTCGAGTGGGGATCGAAATCACAACCAGTCGGTTTTACAGTCACACTTTGTGCCGCTGCGCCACGACTGGCCGCAATTTCTAGAATAAATCTAAAATTTAAATAAAAAGCCATATCTAGTTAAATGAAGAAGGATATTTGACTATGTCTTTCTATATAGGATGCCAAGAAACTTCACACAATACGAAATCAGATCTCCGTCCCTTCACGTCAGCGTAAATATATGCATCAACATTCCATTGTTATGACTATTGTGACATCGAGTATCTTTTAGCATGTTCACTGCAAATTGGATGAATATATTATTATTATACTTTAATATTCGATTTCTGATTTGATTTTTGTTATTTAGTAATAATACATTTTTTTTAGATGGCATTAGTGTTAAAACATTCTTTTCCCATGTTTCTACCAAAATGTCATGTAGAGAGGCGGAACTCATCGCCATGCTTTTTGATATCAGAACGGACAAATGAAAAAAAAAATTCTCCGGCAGGGAATTGAACATACGATCATCATGTTTGCAGTCCGATTTTGTCCTAATGCGCCGTGATGGCTACTCTCTTGAATCGATTAAATTTAATTAATATCACAGGTTTAAAAAAATCTATCTATTATTTATATTTTTTTTGTTTTAAACCTGTGATATTTCGTAGGAGAATAAAGAGTAAGTGATAAATTATGCTTATTAGTTGCGAATTCGAGTCCCAATTTTTTTCTATTTACCAAAATGCAATATATACGAGTATAAAATACATTTAACACAGCAACCTCAACACCAACACAGCACCCGCACACAGCAAGTAGGCAGATTACACTTAGTGTTAAGAGACTCCGTTC
>JAAIXJ010001779.1:112440-126211 GCA_013403705.1 Heliconius hermathena | reverse complement strand
TTCCATACAAACTTTCAACCCCTATTTCATCCCTTTAGGGTTAAAATTTTTCAAATTCCCTTCTTAGTGGATGTCTAGAATATGAAAATAAACATCTGCCCAAATTTTACGTTTCTACCATCAGCGGTTACGGCTCTGCGTGCATCTTACCTCAGTCAGTCAGCACAAGTCCTTTTATATATATAGATAGATAATATTGTTACCGTGCATCACACTAGCTACTGGTATAAAGATAGAGATATGGGAATGTGTTTAATTAAGAGAATTGATATCGAAATACATATTTGTTTAATTTGTATAAAACACAAATTTTCTTATATTTTGGCATCTTAAAATGTATCACTAATGGTTAATGTATGCGACCTTTTCTGACTTTGTCTGATACTATCTTGTTTTTCATATAAATAAATATTTATAATCAGACTAGTCGTGGCGCAGGGGCACAAGTGTGAGACTGTAAACGTTGTGGGTTCGATTCCTACTTGAGGAAATGAAATATTTACATAGAAAAATAAATATTCCTTTCTTCGCTCTGGTGTCTGGGGTGTAAGTTGGACGGAAAATGGGGAACGGAGTGTCTTAACAGTAGATTTTCTCTGCTTTCTCTACTGTGTGCAAGAAGAATAGTAATGTCTAAGGCTTTTGTCTATTTACAAAACTGACAAATAACCGTACTTAAAAACGGTAAGTAGTGTGGTGTAGCTAGGAAGCCAAAGGCCTTGGTGCAACAAATGAACTAGGGCTCTAATTAAGCTATTCAAGTTTTATCAATATAAATAAAAAATATAAATAGTTATATTTAAACATTTTAAAATTTCCTTGAATTTTTAAAAATTTATTATGAGATTAAAATTCGGTTACTGCAACAGCTTATTTATATTCCGATGATGAAATTTTTTTACTAGTTCAAGTTTATTGGTCAGGTTCCAAGGCCCCCCTGTGTGGCCCTTCTGTGATTGGAGGTCCCGGTGCAAAGCACAGTCTAGTGATCTAGATAACTATTTAATAGTTAATTGACATAATTTCATTCTACTAATACAAATGGATAAATATATTTTGATATGTATAACGTTATTTTTAATGGTAACTATAGTTGCGCAATTGAGACTGCATGTACACTCGGGGGAATGATTATATTATTTAAATTGCTTTCGTTTCTACGGCCAAGGAAGGCAAAACATGGCGTTTAATTCCGCTCCTTAACACTTTAACATCTTAAAAATAATCAGAAAATCTTGGTTATGAATTGTAATTATGTACTAGTGCATATCTGATGAGATATTTTTTAACTTCACGCTGTATACCGCATATAGCAGGGTCGGCAGAGGGAACTTAGATTTAAAACTTTCTTCAACGCCGAGTTATTAGAATGTTACTGAACGAGGAAATGAGAATCGAACTCACAACTATCCCGTTTGTAATCAGGCGCAGTGCCGCTGCCGACTCAACGGCCTCTAGCATACAGTTACTTTGCTTAAAGTTATAATATATATATTGAATTTATTATATAGAAAAAAAAACCTTACATGCGACGACCTTACATAAACGTAACTAAGTATATAAATTCAAATCCTCATAAAATAAATAATATATAATATTACAACGCAATTCAATATTTACTGACCACGTATCCAGCTAATGCGATATTACGCTTGCGTCACGTACCTTACTTACACGTGAAGCGCTTATTGTGAATATAATTAATTTTCTAATTTGTTTTATTGGCATTTATTTACCTTATAACATAAAGCTGTTTGCGCAATGGTACAGTGTCTCTCTGTAGACGAGACGGTTGTGTGTTCAATCTCACTGGAGAAGTGAATTATTTCCATTTACTTGCTCTTGTTATAAGATAAACCACGGTTCTGTTTCTAAAATTGGGCGGAAAGTGGGGCAACAGAGTGTCTTAACACTACGGTACGTTCAAAGTTCTGCCTATCTTTCAATACATTGGAGTGCAGATCTCTTTCTTTGAAATATTTTCCTATATTCTAGTTTTGGACTGATATTTTTTGTGTTAATGTTTGTTTTGACTTTTTTGGCTCAATTTTTTATTAATGCCATTAATAATTTTGGGATAGGCAGGCACCGTCCGGTCCCTAATTACTACTGCCGTATTCCTATATGTGGGATAATGCGTGAAACTATTTTTTTATTTTTTACCTTATAAATAGTTGTGTGGATATATTTATTTCTGATATATGTAAAACAGTTTCTAGAAAGCTTGTTTACTTAACAGCTTGAAATGGAAAGCTGTTTTGATTTGCCTAGTTAAGAAATAATAATTATAACTCAGAAAAAGAAAATCATTGGATGTCTATTCTAAAGGTTGTCCGTTGCAAATTAATTAAATATAATGTATATATACTTAACAAATACCTTTAAGGTTTTGTTGTCGTGGCGCAATGGTACTGAGTCTGTTTGCAGGTTATAGATAATCTAAGATTTGATTTCTGCTTGAGAAACCGACTAAGCTATGATTTTTAATAATAATTAAAAATTAAAGCATCTGATTCTTTATTGAGAATAATTTTACTAAAAATAATTCTAGTTCTCATTTAAATTCTAAGATGACTTTTACTATCTCATATACAGTGAGATATGATGAAGAGACGCTGATCGAGAGATCGACATACTCATTTTCAAGATGCTCCTAGCATAAGCATTCTTAAAATAAACTACTAGTTATTTATTTCCCCTCTGCTTTCTTTAGATCATATCAACGTAATTACATTTTTAATGGGGTTTTATTAGTTCAGGTCATAGGTGGACCCCTATTGGTACCACCAACGTTGCAGTCACCGTAGGCGTACGATAGATAATTGCATAGCTTTGACTGTGACTCACGTGTTAGTACCTGCATTGTTTAATTAATTATGTGCCATCTAGTATAGTGACTGTTTTTTTATTGATATGGTTTACAACGTCGGTGGTCGTGATGTTAAATCTTGTTAAATTTCGATCAATGTTTACTTATGCTTATTGGAGATTTAGAGCAAATATATTATTAATTTCTAATATTTTTTTGTGTTGTTTCATTTATAGTTTGTCATTGATTAATATGGTTTAAAATCCACAGTTAAATCCACACTTAATATAATAGTATACAGTATACTATTAAACAAATTCAAACCAATAATATAATGGATTAATTATAACAGCAGTATAGGCAGAGGGAATAAAGTTAACCTCGTGTTAACACACTGCGTTCCCATTTACACACTTCCATCCCCTTCTTTCCGCCGAATTCTAAAGACATTGCCTGTTGATTGGCGGAATCCAACGCCGCGCTTTGCCTCGTTATTAGAGCAGAGAAGGAGGCTTTATGCCACTGCCACTGGATCTTCTGCTGACTTCACATCTGGAACAGTACCAGATTGTCGTCAATGATCCTTTGGGGTCCTCAGATCACTGTCTGGTACGGAGTGCATATTCCTAGCAATGTAGTGCGAGGCATATCAAATATAGGCCGAGCCACAGGTTAAAGCCTCCAAGAGGAAGTTTAACCGAGCCTTTAGATACTTTAGGTCGCAAATTGCCAGAGCAAAGTCCGAGCATATCGCCAAAATCGGCGAGGAGCTTGAGAGCTAGTCTGTAGTCTAGATCTGTAACTCGCACTCCCAGAACCCATCAGTTTTGGGCGCCACTTGGTAACTTTAGCCAGCCTTCGCTTCCGCCATTACACATAAGAAATGACATCTCGATCCATATTACCTACTTATGGTTAACCACCCGTTGGGCTGCGGCTATCAAAAGGGAGAGGGCCTGACAGTTAGTTTTGACATAGCTAAGACTTTCGATCGACTGTGGCCTGGGGCGCTCCTTGCAAAATGTCCATCCTACGGGCTTCCCGAGAATTTATGCAAGTGGAAGGTCACTGTCGACGGCTTTTGTTCGGAATATATGTTCCTGAGACGCCAGCGTTCCCTAAGGCTGCGTGCTGTCTCCTACGCTGTTTCTTCTGCATATAACATGTCATCATGTTAGAAGATTCTAGCATTTATTGCTAAGCAGATGATAGCACTGTGGACGCTGTTTACTTCGGCTGCGCAAGTCTTTCTCGGGAAAACGTCGACCAGTGCCAAAACAAACTTGTGTCTTCAGTTGAGGCATCCCTCGGGGCTGTTTCCAAATAGGGTGGAAGGAACCTGGTTTAATTCAACCCCAAAAAGACAAGTTTGCGCGTTATCCACATTTGTGGTGTCGACAGTTTTCTAAAACACACTCCTTATAGCCGCGTCCAGTATCAGCACATTGGTTCTAGCGTTTCGAGTGACTGCCAGTATCGCGATCACCTGGAAAGCAAGGCCAAGTTGGCCTCAAAGATACTGGGGGGCATCAGCAGAGCTAGATAATAACTTTACGCCAAAACACCGATTGGCCCTGTATAGGGCCCAGGTTCGGTCTCATTCGGGCTGGTGCACACCAGGATCTTGTTTGACCCATTTGATCGCATACAACGTAGAAACATGGCACTCTACTACTGTGCGGCTTTAAAGGAACTTACTAAGCCACGCAACTGTAAAATGGCCTACCTGCGGCACTGTTTCCAGGTCGATACGATCTTTGAAGGTTTGCGCTCTTTGAAGGTAACCAACCTTCAAAGAGCGCGTCTATCTCCACCTTAAAGGTCGGCAACCTGTAGCTCCTCTGGTGTTGCACGGGGTCGTGGGCGGCGGTGATCACTTACCATCAGGTGACCCGTACGCCCTTTTGCCTTGTCTTTTTCCATAAAAAAAATTAATGGCTGCACTCAATGTAGTGCACTGGCTCTAATAATTTCTAACAGCATAATCATGAACTTTCCTTAAAGTATTGGGAAAATTTATAAAATTGATTTCTTGGAATAATAAATAATGTATGCTTTGAAATACCATATATTATACGGACATAGCGTTGTTGTCTATATGACAATAATGTCGTAGTATGTAATTAAATATATTTATAAAATACCATTAGTCGCAACTATGTAGCCTCGCTCTGGTAACAAGACAAAACGCAACTTTGAATTCTATAGTGTCCCAAATAATAGGCGGAAAATGCGAAACGGAGTCATAACACCAGGTTCTTCCTCTAATTTATTGCAACTTTACAATGGCGGGAGACAGTGTTAAGCTAAAAAAATAATAATTTTTATCATCCACTAAATAATAATTATTTATTTATTTCCAGCCAGGTCAGACTCTCGAGAAAGATCAGGGTACGCCAATACTACCGTCGCCAAACGTGAAGTTTGGATGGATCAAAGGAGTGCTTATGCGATGTCTACTGAACATATGGGGTGTTATGCTGTTTTTGAGGCTCTCTTGGGTCGTCGGTCAAGCTGGAATAGGTAAGTTGCACTTTTCCAACAATTCGATTCTTTACATTTCAAAGACCTTTTGGATAAAAACCTCATTTTCTACTATACACTATCGTGATGAACATTTATTTTTCTTAGTACATCTCCATTTTACACGTAAAATATCCTTATGTACAGATCTATTTTATAAAGTGAACAAACTAAAACACAATACAGACCAACAACAAATATAAAGCAATTTAATATTGTAACTGTATTTCTCTTTTGTTTTAATTTAAAATAATCCGAATTTGAATATATTTCTACTGCTCAATTTGCGTAAGTAGTATGTGGTAAAGTTCCAAAAATTTCCTTTGTCGGCAGCGCAGGCATCGCTTCTAATATTGACGACGTCCGTGGTGACCATTATAACAGCGCTGTCCATGTCCGCCATAAGCACGAATGGGGTTATAAAAGGGGGTGAGTTTCGTTTTACATATATAATAAAAACAAGATCTAATAATATAATTAAGTAATAATTCAAGAATTATTTTTATTTTTCTTTTCTAATAAATAACGTCTTATAAAGTCATTGGATGGATGTATAAATGAATGTTTTAGTCGAGATCTAATTTGCTTTTACATGAAAAAAATTATACATTCTTATTTTTTATTATTAACAATAATTTTTAATTATTATTTTTACATAAATTTTTTCAATACGATCCTCGACACTGGTCAGTAAATTGCAAATTAAAGTTTTTATTTTTCTTATTTTTTTTGGCTTCAACATTTTTTTTATATTATTTTCTTTACGCACTTATAGGTGGTACATATTACATGATATCGCGGTCTCTCGGACCGGAGTTCGGTGGTTCAATAGGGTTAATATTCTCAATGGCGAACGCGGTAGCGTGCGCTATGTACGTCGTCGGTTTCGGGGAATCCCTTATAACTTTAATACCTGAACACGCTTACATGGTCAGCAAGAGTTGGGTAAGGGACGGCTTTTCATTTCTTTTTTTCTTTTATTTTATATTTATTTTGAGATTGAGCACCTCCAGTCCAGCCATTTAATATTTCCCAACATTGCTTGAATACTACAATTGAATAATTTATATTTGTTGCAGCATATTCAATAATAAAATTTTTAAGGGGTGTTTTTTTCCCTTCTATTTCAATTTGTTAATCTAATGTCTTCAAAATTATTCTTAAATTGTTGTTCTTTATCTGTAACATAAACTCAGTTTTTTTTTAAATAATAACATCTGCACAAACGTGTCAACTTGCTTATAAATTGCGATTATTATAGTATCAATTCCCACTTAGGAAAATTACTATAGATATTTTTACCTGATGAAATTTAGTATGGCGTTGTGTTCCGCCATACTTATATAAGACTCAAAATTTCCCATTCGAAGACGAATAGGAAAAAAATTAAACGAGTGACCTTATCACTGGGTTCGCTTCGCTTTTCCAAAGTAATTAATTTTAATAATATAATGTATATTAAACTTAAACTTAAAAATTATACTTTAAGGATCAAGCCATCTATGGTTGTATAACAATAGTGCTACTCACGGGTATAGTGATAGTTGGTTTGGAATGGGAGGCGAAAGCTCAAATTGTGCTTTTGATTATCCTACTGGCGGCCATTTTGGATTTTTGCATCGGCGCCATTATAGGGCCGAAGAGTGATGTGGAGGTTGCACAAGGATTTGTGGGATTTAATAGTAAGTAAAATAAATAAAATCAGCTTCGCGCTGTATCCCCCACACAGCAGGGTAGGCGGGAACCTAGTGTAAGACACTTCGTTCCCCACTTTCTGCTGAATTCTGGAGGCATTGCGTGTTAAGTGGCAGAACTCAACGCCGCGCTTTGCCTCGACGTCAGAGCGAAGAAATGGAAATATAAATATAAGTAAATATTTCATCTCCTCGAGTGGGGATCGAACCCGCAACCAGTCGATTTTACAGTCACACTTTGTCCCCTGCGCCACGACTGGCCTCATAGTAAGTAATACGTACTTATAATATTAAAGTATTTTTACTTTATTTTTTAAAAAAAATATGATGTTTTTGTTTCTGTTTTTTTAGCATAATAACTATATAAATATTTCAATTTAGAAGTTTTTGAACATGAGTTTTAGTGCTGATGATGCTGTAAATATAGAAATCGTAATCTATAATACCGTCTCTGCCTTACATTTTATTTAGACAAAAAAACGTACATTATAATCATCTTTACTTACAGAAAAATCTTAATTTTGAAAACTATAGCGATATTTGAAAATAGTTTTTGTATTAGTATTAAAACTATATTTGATTATTTCAGCGACAATATTCTACGATAACATGGGACCCGATTACAGGAAGTTTGAAGGTGTGGAACATAATTTCTTCTCAGTGTTCTCTATTTTCTTCCCCGCCGCCACGGGGATATTGGCTGGTGCCAATATATCTGGTGATTTAAAGGTAGAATAATCTAATAATCAATTAAGTAAAAAAAAATACAATACTTTTTTTTAGTCCCTCAATTTTATAAATATTATTTTAAGTTACAAAATTATTTTATTCAAAAATGCTTCTGAGGGTTGGGGCATATGGCATACTGACAAACATGCCATAGTTTTAACGTTTCAAATACTAAAATAAAAATTCTTAAAATAACTGGATTTAAAAATAAAGATGTTATGTTTTTTTAACTTTACGCACTGTATGCCACACATAGCAGGGGAACCTGGGAACCTAGCATTAAGACACTTCGGTTCCCCACTTTTCGCCGAATTTTTGAGCCATTGCTAGTTAGGTGGTGGAACTCAAGGCCGCGTTCTTACCTCTATTAGAACGAGAAAATGTAAAAAAAAAAATAACTAATAAATAACTGATTTATCTAGTGGGAAAATAATAATTAACATTTTAATTCCAGGACCCACAAAAGTCAATACCAAAAGGCACCCTCCTAGCTATTTTCTTAACGACAATATCTTATATAGTAATAGCCATAATAGCGGGCTGCACGGTGCTGCGCGACGCGAGCGGGCAGCTCGGCGTGCCCTGTGCGAACGACGAGTGCCCTTATGGGCTACATCATAGTAATGACGTAAGTATTGGTTTTTTTATATGTATATACATAGCTGTGGCTGTATGACAAAACATGGCGGTTGTGGCTCCGATTCCCATGGAGAAATAAATGACTTAATATTTTCATTTCCTCACTCTAGTAACAAGGGTGAGCGCGGCGTTGAGTTCCGCCGCTCAACACGCAATGCCTTTAAAATTTGGCGGTTATAACCACAATTTTGCTTCGTCACAAGACTAAATCCCATCATTTCCCCGTTTCGTATATTCTTCTATAACCTTCCAGGTCATGGTATGGCAAATGGTTTCTAAGTAAAATAGTGTAAAATGTGTTGTCTGTCAGTCATTAAGTTACGGAAGAGTTTATATACATATATAGATTTAAACCGTCCGAGGCCGTCGTGGCCCAAGGGCGCAAGTGTGTGATTGGAACGAGACAGTTGTGGGTTCGACCCCCACTTGTGGAAATGCATTATTATTTATTAATATTTCTTCGCTAGATTTAATCGTAATTGTACTATATACTATTATTTACTATTTTTTGTATTAACACTCTGCCACTGAAGACACTCGGTCCCCTATATTCTAATCTATTTTAATATACTATACTTTTAATCTGTATGTCCTTTATATAGTCTTTGCATTATATATGTGTTTTTATCGTATACATTTTACATTATTAAAAGAAATGTATTAATTTTAAACCATATTTAAGGTAATTCGTCTGGTGTCAGCGTTCGGTCCTCTCATCTACGGTGGGTGTTTCGCTGCCACGCTCTCCTCGGCCTTAGCGTCGCTGGTATCCGCTCCTAAGGTGTTCCAGGTATGTAATTCATTGTATTGTATTTTATATACTATATGTTTAATTTACCTTAGTCAATATAAAGTGCCAATTCTTTTTCGAGATAATAATTAGCAATACAGTGGTCGTAGGCGCAATGGCGCAAGCGTGTGCCTGTGAACGCGACAGTTGTGGGTTCGATTCCCAATGAGGGAAACAAATTATTCAATATTTTCATTTCATCACCCTACTAACAAGGCAAGCGCGGCGTTGAGTTCCGCCACTGAACACGACATGCATCAAGAACTCGGTTGAAAGTAGAGAAATGTTTTAACACTAGTTTCCTACTATATGCGTACAACGTGAACCTGATTAAAAATAGGAATATAAATTAAATATCCTTTTCATTTTGTAGATTTAGTGTTAATATACTTTAGAAGTATCTTTTACCGAACTGACTTTTCTCAATAATATTTTACTTTTAATAATTTAGAATTATTTTTTTCTAGGCTTTATGTCAAGACAAGTTATACCCGTATTTGGAGTTCTTCGCCAAGGGCTACGGAGCTAATAATGAACCAGTGAGAGGATACGCGCTCACTTTTATAATCGCCATCAGTTTTATACTTATGGGTAAGTGGCTTATTAAGTTTTGTTTCTAATAAAACATTATTTTTAAGAGTGTGTATATCTATTATTTTTTTTTTGGTTGTTTGTATATTTTACACGCACATTTCCAAAACTATTGTACCGAATTAAATGATTTGTTTTTTGCATTGTTATTACATTTGGACAGGTTCTAGGCTATAATTAATTTTGAAAACTAAAACCTGATGTAGAATATGAAAATAATAATAATATATTATAGTACAGATTAACCATAAGAAATAACGAAAGGCTTCCGTAAATAATGTTTTTTTTATTCTGTGTGCTAGAGATTTTTCATTGACGCTTAAAAATTATATATCTGAAACATCTTATGAAGAACTATTATACTATAGTCCAGCTACAAGAAATAATTAAATGCAGCTTTTGCAAAAATTGTTGAACATAATATGTTTGATTCACATATAAAAATGAAGAAACTTAACTACAAAAAATAGAGCAAAATCTCTGCCTAACATGCTATGTGCGCGATACGACAGCGTGAAGATTACAAAAGTGTCTTGACACTAGATTCTCTTTACAACATACAGGAAGTTGTAATTGTTCATCTACTATTATTATATATAGTACTAGAGGGCGCGCGCGGCTTCGCCCGCTTATTAGGAGTGAATTCTAAAAAAACCACGAAACACGTATTCAGTAAAATATTTTTAACAGTCTGAATTTATATTTTTATAAAAATCGGTGGCAATTTAAAGATTTTTCCATATAAACTTTCAACCCTTTATTTGAACCCTTAGGGGGTGAATTCTTAAAAAACCATGAAACACGTGTTCAATGAAATATTTTTAAGACTCTGAATTTCAAATTTTATAAAAATCGGTACAGATTAATTATGGGTGTGGGTAGTTTAAAATTTTAAACACAACAAAAAGAAAAACATTTTTATTGTTTTCAGGCGGCCTTAACCAAATAGCACCGCTGATATCAAACTTCTTTCTCGCTGCGTACGCTTTAATAAACTTCGCGACGTTCCACGCGAGTCTCGCCAAGCCGGTTGGGTGGAGGCCTACTTTTAGGGTAAATAAATGGAACATTTAATATTTTTTTGACATTTTTATAGTCATCGAGATAAATGTATGTAAACTTGATGGTTATGAGTTCGATTTCAGGGGAATGAAGTATTTTAATTTTTCCACTCATGTAAAACGAAAGTGAGGCGTTAAGTTCTGCCGCTCAATACGCAATGTCGCGAAACCGAGCGTAACGCAAAACACAGTATATTCTCTTTAACACTATCTTCTCGATGCGTATTTGGTTATATGTAGAAAAAATCTGACTAAATACTAACATAAACTTATGATAACAAAGTGATCCTATAATCCTTTTTTTTAAAAACCTTAAAAAAACTATATTAATGTCAATAATTCGAACAGCTATACAACATGTGGCTGTCGCTGGTGGGCGCGGTGGTGTGCGTCGCCATCATGTTCGTGATATCGTGGGGCACCGCGCTGCTGACGATCGCGTGCTTGTTGGCCTTGTACCTGCTGGTGTCTTATAGGAAACCTGGTAGGTTATTATTTTGTAATCTATTTTGATGACTAATGGTGCTGTATATAATTAAACAGTGTGTTGATTTAATATTACCACATCATACATAGATTGTATTATAATATTGTAATCATTAATTGAAATAATAATTAAAAAATATATATTTAAAATTTGTCTCTAGTCTAGGTAACGATTGTAAATTTTATTCAATCAAGATCTCTATGTTTACCTTTTATAATATGTAAAGGTGAGTGATTGATTGATGACTTATAGAAAATTATATTTATTAGATGTAAATTGGGGTTCTACAACACAAGCTCAGACGTACAAAGCGGCGCTGTCCGGCGTACATCANTGACGATCGCGTGCTTGTTGGCCTTGTACCTGCTGGTGTCTTACAGGAAACCTGGTAGGTTATTACTTTATAATTTATTTTGATGACTAATGGTGCTGTATATAATTAAACAAAGTATTGATTTAATATTACCATATTATAGGTTGTATTATAATGTTGTAATCGTTAGTTGAAATAATAATTAAAAAATATATATTTAAAATCTGATCTGTTATATTTGATATCTGACTCTATCTAACGTATAGGCAAGGATTGTAAATTTTATTCAATCAAGATCTCTATGCCTACCCTTTAGAATGTGTGAGAGACGAGTGATTGATGACTTATAAAAAAATATTTATTATCATTATTTATTTATTTAATACTTTATTACACCAACTTAAGTATAAAACAGATACAAGATAAAACAAATTAAAAATGGTGTAAAGGCGGCCTTATCACCACAGGTGATCTCTTCCAGGCAACCCTTATCATACAAAAAAAACATGGATATTGATTGGTGTACAAATGATATGTTAATTATATTTATTAGATGTAAATTGGGGTTCTACAACACAAGCTCNATATTTATTAGATGTAAATTGGGGTTCTACAACACAAGCTCAGACGTACAAAGCGGCGCTGTCCGGCGTACATCAACTCAACAGAGTCACTGAACATGTAAAAAATTACAGGTAAATTTAAGATATTAAATATATTATGTTCTAAGTAAATTTCTTTTAAAAAAACCTTAACAATTATAACAAATTTTAGTAAGCGAAATATTTAGTCTATTTTAATGTGCTAAGAAGATGCTGATTCTATCCCAATACTTTAATTATTTTTTTATAAGAATATAAACTATGGGTTTGATTAATACAATGAATAAATGAAGTGCTGTATTTATAATAATTTGAGTTTAAATTAAATATACTATAGTCATATTTTAATATTAGATATTTTAATGTATTTATTTTTTCAAAGACCACAAGTACTGGTTTTAACCGGATTTCCTGGAGAGAGGCCATTGCTCACTGACTTCACTTATCTATTAACAAAGGGATTGTCTTTAATGCTTTGTGGACATATAATGCAGGTAACTATTTTTTTTAATTTCATTTTCGGGCTCAGATAATGTAGAAATGTATTGTTTAAATTTTATAAGTTAATGTATATTTATGGATTTATGTTTTATATAAGATTCTGTCGATCTGGTAAAGCATTAGAAATAAAATTAGCGAAAATTGAATAATAAAGTAAAGTATCACACGCTGTTCCATTTCTACTTTTAAATGTTTAACAAAAAAAAGGAAGATATCCTTCTTTATAATTTTAAATAAAAAAAGGCGGTTTTGGTATAAATCGAATTTATTTCTATTTAGCGACAGGCTCGCGGCTTTACCCGCTTGAACTACATATTTATTTACTAATCTGAATTACATTCGTGTTCTAATAACATTATCACTTTTAAGGAAATATTCAGTCAATTTATTAAAAAAATGTAGCAAATTTTTTTTTAGTTGGCAGACAGACAACCAGAAAAGTTTTGAAAAAAATTGTTTTTAGTTATATTACATTGATAGATGGCCCTAATAAAAGATTTTCTCATTTATCTCCTTTGTGCAGACAGAGATCAGTTACAATTTTATTATATGTATAGATTTTATAATTATTTCAGTCGCAAGTAAATCATCGTACTCGTGAAGCATTAACAAATCGTTCCTACCATTGGTTCCTTAAACGAAAAATAAAAGCCTTCTACACTTTAGTCGATGACGTCTCGTTCAAAGATGGCGCTAGTGCTTTAATACAGGTATGAAAAATGTTTTTTTGTCCAAGTTATTTTTTTAATCCCAGACACAGTGGGGTAGGTAGAGGAAACCTTGTATAATAATATATTTGTTTAAGTTAGCTAGTGCTAAGGCAGTCCGTTATTTTAAATTTTTGTTTTTTAAACAAAAAAAACAGCGATAACTTATTCAAGGACCTAATAGCAAAGCAAAGAGCAAAGATTTTGACGTAAGGTGGGGACCTTACGTCAAAATCTTTGCTCTTTGCTTTGCTATTAGGTCCTTGAATAAGTTATCGCTGTTTTTTTGTTTAAAAAACAAAAATTTAAAATATAATGCTGTGTA